>VURO01049318.1:10225-36997 GCA_015108175.1 Pelvicachromis taeniatus | reverse complement strand
GTCAGCCACGCCCCCTGCTGTTCCACCTGTTCTTACAGCACTGCACCATTTGCATGTGATTCCTGCACATGCATGAACCAATCATATCCCTCAGCTGATGTTTCTCAGTGTGAATCTGCAGGCGAAAGATGAGTGTGTCCCTGCTGCTGATGCTGAAGATAATGATCAAGATGTAATGAAGATGATGAAAATAATGATGTGATGATGATGAAGAGGATGATGATGAAGATTTCATGAAGATGATGAGGATGATGATGAAGAAAATGATGATAAAGATGATGATGTGATGAAGATTATGAAAATGATGATAATGAAAAGGATGAAGATGCTGATAAGGATCATGAAAATGATGTGATGGTGATGATGATGTGATATGATGATGAAGATATGATGACATGACGTGAGTGATGAAGATTATGATGAAGATAATGATGATGGTGACGAAGAGGATGAAGATGATGAGGGTGCAGCAGCTCCAACAGGCTGCTGTCTTCGCGCTCCTTCAGCCTCCTCCGTTGTTATGAGTCATCGCGCGCAGCGTCTGCGGAGCGACGAGCTGTGATTGGCCGAGGAGAATCCGCCTGCACGCGCACGGAGCCGCTCGTTGACCGTGGCAGAGCCGCTGCTGGCGCGTGAGGAGCAGCAGGAGTTGTGTTCAGCATGTCAGCCTGCCGCCGTGCGTGAAGCAGCTGAGCGCGGACAGATTCAGATTCTTCAGCTCGTTTCACAGCAAACATCCGGTCGGCACGCGCCTCCTTCTCTTCTCAATACCAGAGCCGCTGCTGAGGACGACACGGATTTTATCTGAGACACCGAGACACCGAGAGAGCCTCCGATCCGCCCATCAGAGGTGACACTCACACACACACACACACACACACTGATCCAGAAACGTCGGTCACACCTGCGCCGGTGCTACACAGCAGCTCGTGCATCTATGTGATCTTCCTCCAGCCTCATCATCATCTTCACATCATCGTTGTTGATCGATTTGCTTCGATGCTTCTCTGATCGATCGTTTGTATTTTTCGATGCTGACGCTTGATGACGTCCATGTGGGACGATGATGATGATGATGAAATCAGAGGTGCAGCTGGTCTGCAGGGATTCAGTCTGCTCCGAGGTTCTCCTCCCTGCGGAGGCCCTGATGGAGGGACGGCTGCTCATTCTGATTATCAAACAGCACCTTCATCATCTTCACCTTTCATTTAGCAATAATAAGCGTGCTGATGTTAACCCGGTGGTGATCAGACAATCCGCTCTTCTATGATGCTTCTGCTCAGGAGAGCAGGACGTGACCTCAGACCTGTTGGGTGTGATTCTGAGGTCCGTGTTTGGTCCCGTGCCCTCACACACATGTTTTACATGATACTTCATGAAGCTTAATCTGCTTTGTTTGTTATAGTTTTCAATTATTTTTATACAAAGAAGCGAAAACGCGACTGTTTCCACCAGCCTCTGCAGGATCTGTGTTAGTCCCTGCACTTAAACCACCAATCATCGCTTCTTTAATGTGTTTATGAATTTAATGTTGCACCTGCAGATGTTAATTATATCATGTGTCAGTAAATTTATATTTTAAAATCTGCAGAAGAAGAAACAAAGTACAACGTCCAAAATAATGAAAGTAGCTTAGATCAAAAATACATTAAGACTGTACTTCAGTAAAATACTCTAGTTACTGTACTCAGTTACATTATCTACACTATGCTCTCAACCTGTGGTTGTTTTGGGGAGACCCATCACATCACACTATGACGTGCACTAATGGCAGCAGCACGGGATGACCCGGGTCCACCTTGATCTGATGGATGTTCCCAGCTCGGGCTGAACCCTCTTCAACTGCGGTTCTTCTTTTCATGCTACACACAGACACGTCTTCCTCCTGCAGAGTCTTCCTCATGTTGTGATGTGACTTCCAGACCTTTGACCTCTGAATGGACCAAGCTGTGATGTGTCCTCTCCTGACGGTCGCCCTATGCTTGATGTTTGCACCCTAAGGACTTCCTGTTTCATTCAGCTCCTTCCACCACACCTTCATATCAAATACCTGGAATCACCTGCACACCTTTGACCATTTATGAGGAAATAAAGCCTGAATAAGAAAGAAGGCTGTTTATAACTGAGCCTGATCCACATGTGTAGAAGCAGAGTGTCTGTGGAGTACAGCAGTAGGTCACATTTAAAGAACCTTTTCAGGTATAACCAATCAGCAGTGAGCCTGAGTGGACTGAAACACTCATTCAAATCATGAAATCCACTCCATTAAAATTCACTCAGTAAATCTAGCAGACTACAGGTTCTGAGTGTTAAACCCTTTTACATGTATATCAGATCTGCAGGTGCACCGGTCTCAGATAGTACATTGCTGCGCCTCACTCTGTGGAGGAGCGAGCAGATACTTGATGCTGTGCAGAAAAAACGCTGCTTGCACACACCCACAGGCTGTAGAAAAGACCAACGCAGCTTCAGGTGTGAAAAATGAAGCCAGCGTGGAAAATGCCTTAAAGCTGCCTTCTATTTAATGGCTACCAGGGGGCGACAGCTGTGGCTGCAAACAGACTTCCATCCTGTAGAAGTCGATGAGTCCTCTGACCTCTGCGTGTTTTATGTGCTCAGCCACTTGTTTTGGGTTGTACTGAATAAAACATGAAGTCAGTGTTGGTTATTCTACATTTCCTTTGTCTGTACGTTATGGACTCACCAGTGGCTGAGTCGCTTGATGTTGTTGGTGGTGAAGCTGACTGTTCACACTAGGATAAAACGACACTCATGCCACCAGGAAATGTGCTCCTGTAGTCGACACGTGCACTTAGTACCGCTCTGCATCACACCTCTGAAACCAGTCCTGCAGTGCATCAGACCTGTACGAGGTTCAGGCACCATCAGTGTGCGTTTTAGACGACCACAGACGTCTGCTGTTCAGGTGTTCTGTTCACTAAATGTTTAATCACCTTTAAAGATTTTTTTTTTATACCCCTTTTCTATATATTCATGGGTCTAAATAATCAACACAGTTTGGCATATTGAGTGAAAATGCTGTAAGTGAACAGAGTGTTCCCATCTAAGTAAAAGAGCTTTTATACCACTGACACTGACCGTTACATAAGCAAATGTAAACCCTGCAATCTCAGGTGAGATTTAAAACAAGCTCTCAGTCTGGATGGATAGTCATGTTGCTGATTCTCGTGTTTTTGTTCTTTTTAAATCTCCAGATGGCGAAGGCAGACCAGCGTTTCGGCCAGCGGGATGGCTCCGACCAGAACTTCGACTACATGTTCAAGCTGCTGATCATCGGCAACAGCAGCGTGGGGAAGACGTCCTTCCTGTTCCGCTACGCCGACGACTCCTTCAGCAACTCCTTCGTCAGCACCGTGGGCATCGACTTCAAGGTGAAAACGGTGTATCGCAACGACAAGAGGATCAAGCTGCAGATCTGGGTGAGGACGGTTTGCTTGTTTGAGGTGCAGGAGACGGACTGGCTTGTGGAAACAGATGCTGATGTCACAAATTATGCACATGGTGTCCTGTGGCATAGATGTCGTCACTCTCTGCCTCTGTGATATTCTTTATTTTTTTTAGCTATAAAGTGAAAAATAATAGAAAGAAGTTGGAAGGCTGGTGGTTAGATGTTAAACCTGGTTCGCTATGACATCAGAGGACACCTGCGTTGGTGTCAGTCAGTACTTGAATGTCCTCAGAACCATCTGGGACCTTCTAGGAACCTTCTAGGAAAATGTGGTTTCATAACCACCAAATGTGTTGGTGATAACATCAATTACTGCTCATCAGATTCTCAGTATAAACTTGTGTGTTAGTTTTTTTAAATTTTTTTATTTGGCTCTTTTGGTAATCAGGGACTGCAATGGTACCATCAATTAACAGTGAGGAGTCAACAGGAACCGGGTGAAACCTTCTCTTTGTTTATGTTTTGTCTCATTTGTATCATCCTTACCTGAGCAGGTGGTAGGGCCCATGCAGGTAAGGCTGAGAAGTTTAAAGGTAATACAATGGTTTCTTTAACAGCCCGTTTAAAAGTTGGTACCAAGCAATAAACTCTGTCCCTCATACAGGCTCAGGGCTCATCACTGATGGTCATTCAGGGACGTAGGTGATTCAGAGGAATCAATGTCAGGTTTGAAGAAGCTCATGAAAATACCAGAAACAGACAGAAATGTGGTCTGAGAGCTACAGGAAAAAGTGACCAAGAGCATAATTCTATACTCTGCTGCCACAACATTCAAATCACCTGCCACAAACTGGGTGGGTTCCCTGAGAACCATTGGTGAAAGAAACAGGACCTCTGAAGGTGTTCTGTGATGTCTGTCTTTGCTGACCTACTCGGATCTCTGGGTTCGGAAATAGTTGTTGACCAAGTGAAGCTGCTTCAGTATCTTAGGATGTTGTTTAAAAGTGACGGTAAAAGCATGAGATGGACCGATGGATCAGCCTAACTTCGGAATTAATGCAAGCCTCGTATTGGTGTGTTGTGGTGACGTTGAATGCTAAAGGCAGAGCTGGTTTACAGAAAGGTTAAAAGTGGGGGGATAATGATTTGATCACAGCCAAAAAAAGTCTCCATTTTTATCGTAGTTTCATTTTAATGGACTTTTCATTTATTTGGAAGTGTGCGAAGTTACACATTCCTACCCCTCATATGACCAAGAGCTGTGAGCAGTGATGGCAGAATGAGACTGAGGATACAGCCAGCAGAAATGAGCTTCCTCTGAAGGTCGTCTGAGCTCACCAAATACAAAGCAAAGTTAATCTCAGGTTACCCGCTCAGATACAGTCGCTGGAACAGTGACACATTTTCTCCAAGCTCTCTTCTTTTTTAGATACATCTCTGTGCAAAATTGAAGATGAACCATAGAGGAAGTCACAGTTTGTGAGCACATGATTTCAGACACCGCAGTGTCTCCGATGCAGGAAGTAGTCAACTTCAGATCCATTCTAAATGCTGGAAATAAGAATATAAGACAAACTTTTATTAGTCCCACACGTGGGAAATATTTTGGTCACGGCAGAAAGTACAAGTTAAGAGCAGAGCATACTCCATGTGGTTCAGATGTTGAGCGGCTGAGCTGAAGTCCTTGAAGAAGCACATTTCACCTCTCAGCAGAAATTTAGAAACAGCTGAACGGAACTTATGTGATTTAACTTCCTGTTCAAAGGGAGTTCTTCCTTCATGCTGTTGCCACGTCTTGCTCACACAGAGGATCATCTGATTGTTGGTGTTCTCTCTTTACCTTACATTATAAAGCATCATGAGGCAACTGTTGTTGTGAATTGGTGCTGTCTGAATAAAACTGACTCGAATCGGAGCAGTTATTGTGAAGAATGATTGAAATTAACTTCATTTTTTTCCATTTTTTTGTTTTCATGTCCAGAAATAACAACTTCATGAATAGAATCACTGGTCAAATGGACTCACGTTAAGTCGAGATCAGACCACATCTTTCATTCATGTTACACCAAAACAATCAAAAACCTTGAACACACTGACCACATATATCATCTGATGTTCATCTGACAGCCTAAGCTGATCTAAGGTTTGATCAAATCTTTAGCTGCTGCAGATCGCACTGATGCTTCGTGCGCTGTTTTATTTAACACAACTTGATTGATGTAGATTTTGAGCTTTTACTTCTTCCAGTCGGGCGGTTTTTGTAAAATTGTCTACTTATTTCTTCAAATTAAAGTTAAAAAGCGTCTTTTTCCTGCAGGTTAAACTTGTGCCTCCATCTCTGCTGATGCTGACTCTCTCAGATGGTTCAGTGATGTGGCTTCTCCTCCTGCAATGTCGCTGCTCTTGCTGCTGCAACGAAACGTTATAATTCTGTGACATCAGCTGTAATGTTGAATGTGCTGTGACAGAGCGCACGTCTTCATAAAGCCCAGTAATGATCAGCTGCATGTGTTTGAAGTGGATCAGCAGACTGAGCTCTGCTTGCAGCAAAAGCACACTCACAGCTCCTATTGTCAGTGGTGATGTTGTTGCCATGGCAGCAGCCCTTTACGCTCACTCACTCACACACACACACACACACACACACACACACACACACACACACACACACACACACACACACACACACACACACACACTCTATAACTGTGTTGACTTTAGTGGCAATTAAAAGGAGCTCTCAGGGTGGAGAGGTTGAGACCTGGCAGGAGACAGAGGGTCCTGTGTGTGTATGTGTGTGTGTGTGCGTGCATGCATGTGTGTGTATATTGACATAATTGGAGCCAATCAGAGTCAACTGATTCAAACTGAAAGCATTGCTGTGAGTAAAAATAGACTGAACACAAACTGTTGGATGGAGAGCTATGACCAAAGCATCATGGGAGGTGTAGTTTATAACAGTTAACCTCAACATGTTAACACAGATTTGAGATCACAGGCTCTGCTTACAGATGAATGTAAGCTGGGGCGACACCTGTGGGTTGTAAAAAGAAGTGTGATTGGATAGACGTTTAAGAGGAGAATGATCCTCCGCTCAGCTGACCCCTGAGCTCAGTCCAAGCCTCCGATGAGTTTATGGCCTCAGGTTTTATGGAATAAAACGTGATATTCATTTTGGACAGAAGTAGTAAGTAGGAGAGTATTTCAGCTATCTGCATATTTTTGATCATGTTGACTCAGTCTGATGCTGATCATCCTCCATCATAAACACACACACACACTTCACAGTCTGAATTAATTAATCGTATGCGAGTGCTCGCTGTGTCTCTCCGGATAAAGGCATCAGGGAGTGTTGAGTCAGAGCTAAAATTAGCAGAGTGACTCGGGGCAGCTGTAGTGATACGGAGGATGAAGCGATGGAGGACGGCGGCGTGAAAGTCACACCGAGGCCCGGCTGCTTCTTGCAGAGATCAATGGCCTGCGACCAGCTAGAAGAGTCTCTGGTGCTTTCTTGGATTATTTTTACTGATCTTCTTCAGTTTCCACAGAAATAATGTGTATTTAACTTTTTATTCATCACCCTTTACTCTTCAGAAGTTGCTCTTTCAAGCCTTTGAGCTTCTGCAAAAACCCAGCGAGGGTCTAAAGAAACACTCAAGCTGAATCAACACATTTATATTTTAGGTTCCAAACAAATTATATATACTCAACCTGCTGTGTAGTTTATGCATTCATGTATTTGTGAGGATGTTTGTTTCAGGAGCAGCAGAAACAACTCTTGTATTCAGACGTCCGTCCTCCAGAGAAGCTTCAGCTTCATCATCAGCTTCCTCTCTTTTTGCTCCATTATTGGTCTCCAGCAGATTTACAGACATTTTTACAGCTTTAATTCTGGAGCTTCAGCACTGATGGCTTCATGGTGTTAGATTCATAGAGTGGACCTTAAATATGGATGCAGCCACAAAGTCTGGACGTTGTAGGGTTTACTTTCGGCCTTCACCGTGCTTCAGACAAGAGGCTGGAATGCTAAGCTATCAGCTAATGCTTTTGTTATCAGTCTGCTACAGACTGTATGGGTACATCACACAAACACAGATACCTAGTTCCTGGACAGTCTGTTAGTAAAGTAACCTCACAGCAGTCATATTATTGGTCAGATAATGTAATTGAAAAGGCTCCAACAGCACAAACACGGTCCAGAGGTATTGACAGCTAGCAGCTACAGGAACTTGTCACCATCCACCTGTCAGTCAAAGAGGCCACGCTTCTAATAATGAAGACTTTCCAGGGGAGTTCTAACAACTCTCCCCTCATACAGCTGTTATGAAGGAGGAGATTGTCTGTAGAAACTAGACCAGTTTGTTTGTGTATTGGGCTGTAAATAAGTTCCTTTTTGCTGTAAACCTTTAACATGGGAGTCTGTGGGGACAGCCACACTGCTGGAGCCTCTGCTGGACCTTAGAAGAACTGCAGACTTTAGTACTTGGAGGCTGCTGATTAGTTAAAGTCTGTTGCAGCTGACACAATCGTGTGACTAGCTGTGTGTTTGTTTTCAGGACACGGCCGGTCAGGAGCGTTACCGCACCATCACCACAGCCTACTACCGCGGTGCCATGGGCTTCATTCTCATGTATGACATCACTAATGAGGAGTCCTTCAACGCCGTCCAGGACTGGTAGGTGATTGGCTGGAAGCTTGCGATTCATCTTAAAGTGAGACTCAGCACAGGTCATGTTGCTGTGTGTTTGCAGGGCCACCCAGATCAAGACGTACTCGTGGGATAATGCCCAGGTGATCATGGTGGGCAACAAGTGCGACATGGACGAGGAGAGAGTGGTACCCCCTGAGAAGGGAAAACACCTGGCTGACCAGCTAGGTGAGACTCGGCTCGCTTTCACCTCAGCAGAAGAAACTTTAATGATAGCTTACTTATTCTTTAGCTTGAGATGGTTAGGGGTGAGAGATAAACTTCCTCAGGGCCTCAGAAACGAACCTAAAGAGAAAATAATATGTATATAGGTTTATTTGGTTTAAGTATTGAAATAAAAAGGGATGTCTCTCTCTACCTCTATTTCTACCTCTGTCTCCACCTTCAGCAGGTCTGTGCTGAGGTTTATGGAACATGTAGTCTTAGACTGAACTGTTTAAAGTATGGTGAAGGGAAAAAGAAAAAACCCATAGTTTGATTAAAATGTCCTAAAATTAAAATCCATCAGCAACTTTACAACCTCCTCATATGGAGGAGCCTTCAGACTAACAGGGCTGGTTTCGGCAAACAGCTGTGAGGGCAGGTGTGTTTTCACCAGGTGATTCCTGTGTGCCAAAGAACTTTCTTTAAATTGTACCTGTTGGAGGAAATCTGATTATAAGTTTATTTTATTTTTCCTTTTTCTTGGTCAGAACATTAAGAAAGTACTCAATTTAGCTTTCATTTTTCTTTAAGCACAAGAACATGACGAACAAGAATATAAAAGCAGGTAAAAGCAGCTGCTCTCAGCACTGACGGGGGGGGGAGTAGCTTTTTATTCCAGTAAAAGCAGCATTGCACTTTATTGTTGATAGATTTTATTAATGCACCACCCTACATGAATTCATTTTCTCACACCGTGTGCCAACTGCAGAACAAAGAAATTAATAACTGTGATTCAGAGCGCCAGCATTTATTTTAGTTTAGTTTAGCCTGAAAATGATTATTAAATATAGCGCAGCCATTTAAACACTTTAAAACCTTTCATTGTTGTGTTATGTTGCAAATCACGTTACTATTTATGGTTTTCTAAGAGATAGAGGGTTAAGTTTCTAATACGAGGCTGGAATTGTTATTAAAGTGTCTTAGCAAAAAGTCCCGACATGCATGATCGGCCTAATTTTTCATGTCTGTACTTTACTGACAATGTTTTTGGACAAGCTCAGGTGTTATCCAGGGCCCACAGTTCAGGTCACATGTATTCAAAGCTGCTTTGAGGTCAGTCCATCAGAGAGCTGTGCTGACACTGAGCCGACAGCCTGAAACACATTAAACACACAAATATGGGATGAGATGCTTCACTCCTCATGCTTTCTGTCCTGATGGAGATAATAGAGCTGAAACTGAGCCTTGCTGCAGCTCAATTAACTGTTTAACTCGCCCTTCATGTAGCCTGAGGAAGAGAGTGAATCAGATTCTCCACATCAGCGAAACGAGCATCTGTTCAAGTGTCTGCTTCTCACACAGTCTGATAAAAGAGACAGAAGATAATTTCCACAACACGGGAAAAACCTACTAAAAAGTAATGAGCAGGACTTCGTGTCTGTCTGTTAGCTCTTACATGAACCGATGTTCGATGAGTCTCAGTTACACATATTCAAGACAATCAAACACAGAAAGTAAAACCCAGCAAAAGACACAAGAGAAAACCAGTTAACAGAATGAAATAGGAAATGAAGAACAATCAAAGTAAAATAAGGAGACACTAAAACATGACAAAAACATGCAGAGGGGAACAAAAGAAGACAAGACAGGGGAACTGAACGAGAAACACCAGAGGAATGAAACACAAACTGAAAGTATGAACTGAAACTGAGTACGACCTAAAACAGACATCTGTGAGAACATATCTGCATTACCACAAACTCACTTCAAAATGCTAGAAAAAGAATATCCAACAGGAAATTCTGAAATTCAAAGAATTCAGAAATGTAAAACACTAGGAGCATGACATTTCCACTGAGTGTAAAAGCACTTTGTTTATGAACATGGCATCGTCAGCGTAAAGGAGCACTTTTTTGGTAGTAATAATTATAAACACTAAGATATTTTTATGAAAGAACCAACTTTGTTTCCCCTCTAACCTCCTCAGTCTGACATTGTTTCATTTCTTTCTTTCTTTCTTTGAGCAGTAACTTTATGTGTGAGCAGCATAGCTCAAAGCATCATCAACATAAAGGAGCACTCTTTATCACTAGTCTAGTGTGATCTACTGAGTGCGACGTCTCTGAATGCTGCAGTGTTTTTTAATTAAAACTCTGCTTCCTCCTGCAGGCTTCGAGTACTACGAGGCAAGTGCCAAAGAGAACATCAATGTGCGGCAGGTGTTTGAGCGCTTGGTGGACATCATCTGTGTGAAGATGTCGGAGCGTGTAGATGTAGAGGCGCCGGCAGCTCCTGGTTCCAAGACCACCAGACTGACCGACAAACCTGCCCAGCTACCTCAGAAGTGCTGCTGATCATCCATCATCCTCCCCCAAGCTCTCAAAATAAGAAAAAGAAAAAAAATATATAGATTATCTATTGTAACATTCCTCTGCACACTCGCTCTGCTTCATGTTTGTAAGCGGCCATCCATTACTACGCCTTCTCCAGGCCCTGCTAACTAACATCTATATAACCACTTTTACCATCCCAAGTGTCCGTGGGAGGCCCTTTAGCTGTCAGCGTACTCCATGCTAATGCGAATTTGGCGTGCTTGAAAAGGTTATTGTGCTGCTGTGGTGATAACACTGTGACCAGTGACTGTTCTTAAGGATTTTTCTCTTATGCAGAAACAAAAAAGAGAACAAAGGCTTGATTACACCAGAAAGTGACACAGTTACAGACAGACCCTGAAAAAGTGACATCAGGTACTTCCAGTTGGTCCTCTCAGCTGTTGCATGAATAATTAGCATCTGATGGTGAGCGTCCACGTTTTATTTGATAGTTGTATTAGTTGAAATGCTGACATTCATGTGTGTGAGGTAGAGCCTTTTACTGTGGAGTGAGGAGTCAGAGGTCAGGACTGTGAGGAAGACTTTCTTTTGGTAAGTGGAGTGAATTTGTGAGTCAGAGGTGGAGAGTGGACTGTTTTAGCCAAGAAACAAATGCACTGAAGGTGCTTCCAGCAGAATCATTAGATCTGTGCATTTTCTGTTCTGGTGTGACTTCAAGGTGGAAACAATTAATGTCTTAAAAGCTGCACAGCTGGTAACCACAGACTCAACTTCTTGCAAAATAAAAGTGAAATCCAACAGAAGCTGATCCAGAATACTGTACAGATGTGAACCATCAGGAGGAAACCACTGCAGGTCAGAGGGACATGAGGACCAATCTGATCCACCTGCTGCAGAGACCAAACTGCAGGTGATTGTTAATCACTAGTAAAAGGCTTATTTCTGTAAGCCGCTGCTGTGACTTCTTCACAGAGAAATAACCACTGGTGATACAAAGTGGGTGGGTCTGGAGTTAAACTTTACTTAACTTCAAGGTGAGCGACTAAAGCAATTACTAGTGAGAGTGAAGGACACCTCTGACTGACATATTTGGGGGGGGCGCGTCAGTAAATACATTAGAGTGTTACCTAAGCTATGGCAGCCAGGAACAGCCATAATCTAGTTGCCATTAAAACAATGCAAGATGAGTGAATCACTTCCTGTGTGGACGCCCCTTAAGGAGTGTGCTTCATTCGCATGCTTTACAAAGATGCCATCCGCCTTCTCTTTCTTACTGTCATTGAGTGCAGCACTGTGATGTTGACCAGGACGCGGAGGATCAATCTTCTTACTCTCCCTGAGATTAGGCGCGATGAATGACGCCTACTTGGTCCATACTATAATGACACATGTGCAGTGAGGCAGCAGGCCTCTGACTCAGTAACACTGCAGGTGAAGTTTAGTGTCTCAAACACGCCAAATGCACAATTAGTTGGAGTGTGATGTCAGCAGGGTCACAGGTCAGCACAGCACTGCCTCTCCTCTCAAAGTGTAGCACAACGCCACAGCTGCTCATGTGTTTACAGTCCTCCTTATCACTCATGCTGCTTCTCTACAGCTAGCGATAGTTCCTCTGATATAACATGCCTATAGCCCACAAACTCTTACTGGCCTTACTCAGACAGACGCTTTAAGGCTGCACCACCAACGCACAACTCTGACAGGGCTGCAGTCCAGTGCTTGGGTCAGAGGAGCTGGGTCAAAGGTGAAGAGACAGCACCCCCTGGTGGTTTAACAGGGTCTTAAGATAACTACAGAAACTTCAATGAGAAGGAAAACACTTTAAATGGTGTTGCAACAAAGTATTCCTAAGCCAACACATAAGTTTACATCCAAGAAAAGAGAAGCTCCATTGGGAGTTCTGAACTATAAAACCTCAGATTAAATCATTAATTTCAAGAATCATATCAGCTGAACGCAGTGGAATCATGAGTATTGATCGCACCTGTAAACGGGTGTGAAACAAAGATGAAACTGCAATATGATTTTGTGGATGTTTGTATGATGATTTCAGTATTGGTTTCAGTGATGCTAAATCCCAGAGGTGAAGATATTTTCTCTGCTCACTCTGTGGAAACCAAACTGAGACACACACACATGCTCTCTGAGCATGTGCAAACCATCCACTAAATAAAAATAATCTCTGAACTCTGACTCAGATTGTCTCCATCAGGAAGATTATTAACAACAAACATATAAGTCTGACATGAGTGTGTGCAGGAGCACAAACAATCCCAGTATGTTATCGCTGTGACAGCCTCCAGCAACCGCTCTCAGTCTGATGTTCTACAGGACTTCATGTGATGCTGCTTGACCTTCAGCTCTCTTTCCATCTACTTCATAGTTTATACAACCTTCCTGTTTCTGTCTGATGAAGCAGTCCTTCTGATCTTCACTGTTCCAGCCTTCAGTCAGTGCTTCTTCTCATTGACAGGAAGTCCCAAAACGTCTGCTAATGTCCAGCTGTTTCCATTGTGCTGTGTAGGTGTGGAAGGATTTCAGAATGAACCTATGAGGTCCAAGTAATCAGGAGCCTTTTTTATTTCTAAAGCCCAGTGTAGGTGTGGCTGCTTTGGCCTGAGTTCAGGTGCCTTTTGCTGTAATGTAAGGCTGTGCTCAGAAGTAAGATGCAGAGTTTCTGCCTTCACAGAGCCGTGAGATTCTTTAAATACACTGCAGAGAATCAGTGATGACCCTGAAAGAGATGCTTTAAACTGAGACGCTGTCCTTCCTGTGGGACTGAAGCTCTGGATTCACCTCTCTGACTTCTGAGCTTTAATTACAGAGAAGCAGAGCATGAGTTATGAAGACTGGAGTTATTTAAAGCCACTGAGACCTAACGACACAAGCCAGAGCTGCAGCAGTCAAAAATCAGAAAAGCTGTAGCACACAGCTTTTCTGGTTCAGGATCAAGCCAACAGACCCACATTAATGGAAGCTGCAAAAAGCAACAAGAACTCCAAAGTAACCGACATGCAGGAGGTTTGTTTATGAGGTTAACTGACAACTGTCACAGCTGAATGATCATCCACTCCCTTTGGTGATGTGAGCGTGCTCGTAAAGGCTCACTTCACATACAAATCCTGTTCCAGACAAATAGAGACATGCCTGGAGGTCTTCGTGTTATTATGACACAGTCTGAGATGGAGAGTGAGACCATGAGCAAAGAGTCGTGTTTGCATTCACACTAATCATGTGAAGTAAACCTGCTTGAATTGCACTTTGCTGAAAGCTGAGTCAGAGTTCACGAGTCATAGAAGAGTAAAAAGCATCCAGGCTCTCGCCTCAGGCCGATGCTGGAGCACGTGCTTGCTGTAGTTTTGGTTTATTTGTCGTTAACAGAATTCTCCCAAAACCACAAAAGAACAAAGACAGGAAAGAAGACTCTGGCACGGGCCACACTGAGTGCTGCAGCCCTGCCTCATGGTGGCAATCAGCTTTTGCACCGGCGACCGCACCACCGAGGCCACGCTGAGGCTGATTTTTAGTCACGCACACAGGTGAGTGGAGCTGATGAGTGAGGAGAGCGCGTCTCTCGCCCCCTTTAGCAGGTGTAGTCGCACAGCCGCCGTGTTCGCAGTGTTTCCTACATGAGAGTGTGTGTGTATGTGTGCGCGTGTGTGTTAGTGTTGGGTATCATGATATTTATCGCGTGTTCAGTTGTACGGGTTCTTGTGATATTTTGAGCTCCAGTGTGTGTGTGTTCATGGAAGACTTGAAGAAACATTTGTTCTTAAATATTCTGATAAACTTATATCCTGCCAAACTGTTGTATAGCAACCACAGCGCACGTTGGTGTGTGTAACTCCCCGCCGTGTGTCTTCATATGGATAAGAACTTACAATAACATGGACATTGTCTTCATATGATTATTTTCTAAGTGACTTTGTAAATGATAGAGGTAGATCTGATCCTGGTGTTGAGTTTATTTTTCTGCAGTGTAACCATGGACTAATTCTTAGAGAGTTCCTGTAAACTTGTCGTCTTACGGTTTGCTCCTGTTCGGGGAGAAGCACAAAGTGATTGTACAAAATATTGTGAATGTTTGTATATTATAGATCAGATTTAGTATAATAAAAATCACAATCTTTAATCAGAATGCGTCTTGCTTTTCTTTGGTAGAATACAAATGTACGCAGCCATAACCAGAGAAGCTTTTAAAAATTACATAAATGAGAGATCTGCAAACACTTCTGAAAGTTGTGTTGGACCTCTGTGGGATTTGCTCCACAGGAGTCTGCTGCACCACTCCTGTTCACTTTTTACACCTCTGATGGGTCACAACACCCACAGAAGAACTCTGGTGGTTCTGCAGAAGTTGGATATCAGTGATGTGCAGGAGGACAGTGGGTGTTGGGGGAAAAGTATCTGAGTGTCCACATCAACAACAGGCTGAACTGGTGGAATGACATAAGGAGACAAGCAGGCTCTGCTTCACCAGGAAGCCCAGATTCTTCAGCGTGTGCAGAAAAATGATGGAGATGTTCTATCAGTTAGTGAGCTTTGCTGTGGTCTGCTGGAGAAGCAGCATCAGAGCGTATTCGAGCTGACATAGGGCAAGAGGCAGGGTGTACACTGGACAGCACAGCTCGCCAGTCTGTTGCAGGGCTAACACAGAGAGACAGAAAACCATTCAAGCCTAATTATTAATCATCAACTAACATAAACCCACTAACTGAATGTCTTCACACTATAGAACAAAGCCAGAGTACCCAGGCAGTATACGGAGAACATGTAACCTCCACACAGAACGACTTCGGCAATATCATGGATTTGAACACAGGACCTTCTTGCTGTGAAGCAGCAGTAATAACCACCACACGTGGTAGTTATTATCAGCATTATTATTATTATAAATGTTAACAGGTAGGGTCTTTACCTTGCAATATAAAGCACCTTGAAGCAACTGTTGTTGTGACTTGGTGCTATATAAATAAGATAAAATTGAATACAACGTATTTTCTTATTTGTTGTTTTACCTGCTGTAACAGCTTAACTATTGTTACTGTTGAGTTTCACACGATAAAAATCAAAACGATGCAACTTTTTATATAAGGAAACGAACTTTTCTTTATCTAAATAACAACAATAACCGAGACTGTGACAAGCGGAAGTCTTCTATGTCATATTATTTATTAATTATTGCATTAATGCCCCCCCATGTTTTTCACACAAGCTTTACAGCCCGATCAGTGTCAACCAGTCAGATGTCCAGTCTTCTGTGATTGACGTGACCTCAGCCAATCAGAGGCCTTGTTTTGACCAGCTGGGTAGTACCGGGCTGCTTCCCTTAAACTTCGGCGGCTACAGAGACGAAGGTGAGTATTTTATTCGTCCCGGCAAGTAAAAACGGCTCACACCGTCCGTGTATCGGAGTCCAGGTGAACCTGCTGCCCGCTGACGGACACAGCCATCGCCTGCCCGGCCGGGGCGGTTACCTGCCGCTGGTTCCGAGTAGCTAGAGTAGCTAGCAGTCCGCTAACCGGTGGGATTAAAGTATGTTGAATTTTGTAGCAGTGAAACGAGCCCGCGGAGCTTCCACCTAAAGGTCACGGAGCTCGGTGCGTTTGTGGAGATGCTGTCGGCGATTATATGAAGTTTGCTGCACCGGTCAGCGCGTTAGCGCCTCCGTTAGTTTCTTAGCGGAGAAGCTAGCAGTTAAATAAACTGGAGTTCACATGAGCTTCCGCTCAGTTTAAATCCTCGTTAACGCTCAACGTTGTTCTCGCGAGAGACGATGCCGAGTCACCAAAATCCCCTCATAAAATCGGATATTTACCTTTTACCGAAAACCCTTATGGGCTGAAATAAAACCCGAAGTACTTTTCAAAGTGAGAGGCGTTGTTCTCTACTTCGGCATTCATTTAATCTGTATATAGCATTTTATTATTGGCTACTTGAAGCTGATTCTTTCTGTGAATTGTAAGTTTAGTTTTATGTATGAATTGATTCTAATAACATCCATGATTAAATCAATAAATGACGTTTTTGATTAAATGAAATCTGCACAGTCTGGATTCATATTTCTCCTATGCTGTCCTAAAGAAAAGTGTCCACTTTATACTGATTATCATATTCAGTGCTGATTCATTTATTTCCAGCGAATTACTCATTGATAACTTGTGTGTCTCACTGCAGAGGACTCTCCGGAATGCCTCAGACCAGCAAGTCGATGAGTGGTGCTGGTGCTGCCAGTCCAGCATCTCTGCCAGACCAAGGTGAGCCTCCACCCCCAGAGGATGCCAGAGCTCAGGTGGCTGCTGGAGACGGAGAGGAGGGAGCCGTTGTAGACAACCAGGGAGACCCACAGATCATCAAATCACCCAGCGACCCAAAGCGATACAGGTGAGTGACAAGCGTTTATTCCGGCCAGTGAACTACTATAAATACTTTGTTCTGGCCCAACCGTCAGACCGTTATTTGTGTAAAGTTCTCCTGAAGGTTCATTTCGTTTTTCATTTTAAAAAATTTGCATTTGTTTCTGTATTTCTTTCAGGCTTTGCACTTTGTCCCTCTCAGTTTAAAATGAGCCTTATTTTTACTGTGAGGTCTGAAGTGGTACACAGCAGTTAACTGTACGGATGGGAATTGATAAACATTTAGTGATTCAGTTTTCTTGTCAATCCTCATTGGCTCTGCGTTTGAGAGAAACCAGCATCTCTAAGCAGCATACCAAAGACATTACATCTGTCTAAATCAGGGGTGTTAGAGTAAATGGTTGAATGTTGTCATTATTGTGATTATTGCTGTATAAATGAAACTGTATAGACCTTAGTTTAACTGTAAGAACAAAGACATTCCTTTGCCACACCAAATGCCTGGAAGCAAAGTTGTAAACTTTAGAGACTGTTGTTCTTTGTAGTTCCTGTCTTACATGTGTGTTTAGTGTTAAACCAAGTTGCAGGGGGTTTTATGATATCTTCATGTAAGTGATCCACACACAGAGACACACATGCATACAGACACAGAGACACACACACACACACGCTCACAGACACACACACACAGGGGGGTTTAACACCATGGCTATGACCATGTGGGAGTGGTTTACAATGGAGGTGTTGCCAATTCTTGTGTGTCAATAAAAGGATGACTGCATGTCGGGCAGAAGGCAAGAAGGAGGAGAGCGAGAGGTCACAGAGGTGAAGACCTTCGGGTCTCCTCGCTCCCGTCCTTTCTGTTCCATGTAGTCATGTTAAAATGAAGCTTGCTTATGTGTCTTGATTCACTCACAAATATACAGTCCAAGGTTAATCGGCTAGTAGGATCTCCAGATCCGGAAACCTAACAGGGGTCACCAACCTTTTTGAAAGTGAGAGCTACTTCTTGGGTACTGATTAATGTGAAGGGCTACCAGTTTGACACACACTTCTGAAATAACAAATTTCATCAATTTAACTTAAATAATATGTTATCATTAATAATTAATGATTTTCATCTATGTAAAGACACTGATTATGGCAACTGTTTCCGTGGAGACCAACTATCACTGATCTAATATTTAATAATAAACTTTTTTTTTTATATAATCTCTAAAAAATTGACACCAATGCAATTGTGATTTTTAAAAAAATAGCAACAAAAAATAAAAATAGATACAGCTTACTGGTAAGTTGTTATAGTGAGCTATTTTTAGAACAGGCCCACGGGCACCATGTTGGTGACCCCTGGTCTAAATGAATTGCACGCTGGGTATTTTCCTCTGTGTTGTGATCAGTATGTATTACACACATTTTTACCTGAAATCCAGGTGTGATGTTAACTGAGACTTCACTGTGTGAACTCCTCTGCTGCAGGTACATCGAGCTGAGCAACGGCCTCCGAGCACTCCTCATCTCCGACTTCAGCGGGGCCGAGGAGGGGGGAGGCGACGAAGAGTCAGCAGAGCAGGAGGAGGAAGAGCAAGAGGAGGAGGGTGGGGAAGAAGATGAAGGGGACTCTGGTGAGGGCTCAGAGGAGGAAGAAGGGGACAGCGCAGAGGAAGAGCAGGACAGTGACTTTGAAGAGCTGGAAGAGGAGAACCCAGTGAAAAAGAAGAAGAGTTCTGAGAAACAGGTGGGTGTGTGGAGGGTGAGTGATGAAGGCTCATCCTCTTCCTCAGATTGTCTCTGAACAAAAACAGCTAAACTACGTTAGCTCTCTGCGACAGATCCACCAGCAGTGACCTGTGTGTGTTTTCAGGCTGCAGCTGCTCTGTGCATTGGAGTGGGGAGCTTCAGTGACCCTGATGAGCTGCCCGGCCTCGCACACTTCCTGGAGCACAGTGAGTGTGAACGTCATCACAAACATCACCTGTGCTCGTCTTACAAACGCTCACCAATGGTTCTACTTAAAATAAAGTTTTATTAATGAGGTGTGATGTGATAGTCGATGAATAATCGTCATCGGGTTTCTGTTTCCAGCATCAAACCTGCTCCACTGATCAATCTACAAACTCTCACTTATTTTAAGTGTGATGAGATTATTTTGACTAGAAATAAGACAAATGGCTGCTGGAGTACTGTACACTGTACAAGATTTTGAGTTTTTGCAGTGTGAGCACCGCTGGAAAAAGAAGCTGTAAACATGGCCAGTTAAGCCTGTGTGGCTTTGATCCGAGCCTCAAAAAACTCACCAGGAAGTTCTCACTATAAGAAAATGATTTTCCCTTTGGGAAATTTATAAAAGCTAAAGACTTTCTGCTGTAAAGGGAACATCTGGTTCACAAATCAGCAGTCTGACTCTTACGGGTAGTTCCGATTGCGAGGTGGCGTGGCATCGACTTTTTGAGTGGTATTTCCCATGTGGCTTGTTTCACTAGCAGCCTGAAATAATTGAGACGTCACGTCTGGACCTACAGACGTGTATGTAGTTTAAACCTAGGCGCTTTGGTTGCGAGCTGCAGTAGACTTGTGATTGGCCAGCAGAGACATGCTCTGACTGCTCTGTGCTTCTTCCTACCCCTCAGTGGTGTTCATGGGCAGTGAGAAATACCCAGCGGAGAATGGCTTCGACGCCTTCCTGAAGAAACACGGTGGCAGCGACAACGCCTCCACAGACTGCGAGCGGACCATCTTCCAGTTCGATGTGCAGAGGAAGTACTTCAGAGACGCGCTCGACAGGTGAGCTCCTCGGGTTTCCTGTTACCTGCTGTTCGTGGGATCCACTGTGAGCTTTCAGGCGTGTGAAGGCGGCGCCCTCGCTGCGAGCGGACGGAAACTCTTTGGGCCATCTGGACCTCTGATGGGAGGTCAGCTGTTCACTGCAGACGCTGTGAGGTTACGTTGTCCTGAGGCTGTTTTTAGAGCAGCGGACAGACCGACGGCTGAGGACACGAGCGAGCCCTCTGTAGGATGGAGAGGCTGTTACACCCACGTTTGCCTACATGTAGATTTTCAGATTTGTGGTTCAGAAACTGTTTTAAAAAATTGCGCAGTCTTCTGTCTCTGTGTGTACACTGCCAAAAATAGCTCTACTTGAAATAATTCAAACATTCTTAAATCTGGCAAAATTGTCTTGTTATGAGAAAAAACATCTGCCAGCAAAGGTTGCTTGGCTAGAATCCTTAAAACTAGCAAATGAATCTAACTGCTAGACAAAACTGTCTAAAATTTAGGCTTAATTTAAGAAAATTTCCTTTTTATTAAAAGGAAAGAAAATCTTTACCTAAACTGAGCATTATGCTTTTTTGATCAAGCTGTTTTCAACAATTTACTTTAAGATTTTACACCTTCATGTAATATTTCACATAAACAAAACAACCTTATAGGTACACTAACTTAAAACATTTTTTTTTTTAAACTTTTGGCCTTTATTGATAGGGACAGTGAAGAATCAACAGGAAATCAGAGGGAGAGAGAGGGGGGAAGACATGTAGCTCGAACCCAGGCCGGCCCCTCTCAATCGTTTTTTGCATTGTAGTCAGCTTATTTGCTTCCCATGTCCTCTGCTTGGCAGACATTTCCTCAACATTCAGGGACAAATGTTAATATTTAAAATGAGGAAGAGGGTGTCCGTTCCCAAAAAGGAGGAAAAGAGGCTTAACTTTTCCTCTTCGGCTGCGTGATCGTTGTAAAATCACACACAGTGTCATGAGCTTAAACTGTCCTAATAACACTGTGCTCTCCTGCCAGATAAACTGCTGGACACAATAGTTAAACTACACATATTGTTGCCTTTCTCAGTCTCAGCTGACACACCAGCTGAAGCTCTGACGTGCTGTCTGCGTTTCAGGTGGGCTCAGTTCTTCATCTGTCCTCTGATGATCGAGGACGCCGTCGACAGAGAGGTGGAGGCCGTCGACAGCGGTGAGTCCAAACATGTTTAACTATTAAAATCTGCTGTATGTTATGGCGCTCTCGCAGGCTCTCACAGTCTCCTACTCCCTCTCTCTGCATCTCCCTCTGTGATGTCACTTCCTTCCCCTGATACTCAGAGTTTCAGCTGGCGAGGCCGTCGGACTCCCACCGGAAGGAGATGCTGTTTGGGAGTCTGGCCAAACCAGGACACCCGATGAGCAAGTTCTGCTGGGGTGAGAGCACACACACCACACACAGGATGACTCCACTGGCTTTGTCTAATGGTTCAGTCTGATCAGGGCTCAATAGCAGGGACTTTTCATAAAGGTGCCTGTGACGGCCGCTGATGCATCTCGTCCTCGAGGAGGTTTTCTCTCAGACTGATGATCCAGTTTGAATCATCTTTCAGTTGCATTTCTCTCAGTTTTCTGCTCATATGAAGCTTCAGAGTGAAACCTGAGGCTTTTATTGATCTTCAGGTTGTTTTGTATTGATTTGAGCTGATCAGTGCTTCTGCAGAATGATGCCTGCTCTGTTTTCTTTGACATATTCTCGAAGAAGATCTCAGAGATTACAATGTTCCTTTTGCAAAAATGTTTTAGGATTTAAATGTGCAGAATTATCTTTGGGTTTTTTTTGTTTTGTTTTTTTGCAAAACCCTGCATGTCATTCACAAAGATGTGTGAAACTGTCATTTTATTCTCATCAGGTAACGCTCAGACATTAAAGCACGAGCCCCGAGAGAAGGAGATCAACACCTACGAGCGCCTCAGGGACTTCTGGAGGAGACATTACTCAGCTCAGTACATGACGCTCGCCATTCAGTCCAAAGGTAACAGCAGAACTGCCACCATGTCTGTCCGCAACGTGTTTTCACTCCGAGTCTGTGGGAAGGACTCACTGTGCTGACGAGCTGAGTTCAGCCTTGCAACTGTTTGTTCCTAACCTGTCACAGAAAAGCAGCAAAAACACAAAGTGCCGACAGACTGGACAGAACGCTGTTTATTTATAAAGTCCAGATTTAATGGGTAGAAACGAGCTCTGTAACAGCTGGATCACCATATTTGTGTTCTTCAGAGACTCTGGACACGCTGGAGGAGTGGGTGAGGGAGATCTTCCTCAGGGTGCCCAACAAGTAAGACACACACATTCAAGTCATGTCATGTGTCTGCAGCCAATCACCCGTCGTTGTAGAAACCCTGAACTTTGTTCTGTGGAGAATTAATAAACAGTGATCATCAGAATCTTTAAATGAATAAATTATGAGTTCTTTCATCATCGAAACCTGATGTTCAGCCTCCTAACTGATGTGACCTGTTCTAAGTGAAGAAGTTTGATATTTATTGATACTGTGGACAGAGTGCTGATCAGATCGATCAATAATGGAAATTACTTCAACGTGCCTGTGTTTTATTTCCAGCGGTGAACCTCGACCTGACTTCTCTCACCTGCAGCAGCCGTTTGACACGCCGGCCTTCCACAAACTCTACAGAGGTGACTCATTATTGATTATTACATCATGTTGTTGTTATAATTAGCAGCAATTCTTTGGGTATGAATATGGAGCATGAGCACCTGCTGCTTCCAGGTGTACTTCCTGTCCCTGCTGTAGCACCTGGTTTATCACCTGTGACCTGTGACAGGTCGTCCTCAGTAAAGCTGAGAGAGGCAGAAATTGCGTCACAGTCAGGAAGAGATGCACTGCCTGATCAATACAGTTGATCAGAATCAACCTGTAATCAGTAATGTCAATCTCTCTAGCCAATAAGAACCCTTTCCCTCTCTGATTGGCCAGTCTGCCGTCACCTGACAGCAGGAAGTGAAACCGTTTGGTTTCTTCCCTGATTGTTTTTGTGGAGACGTCCTGAAACTCTGATGCTGTTTCAGTGAGAAATCGGGATTGATGAAGACTGCTTGTGTGTTGCAGTGGTACCTGTGAGGAAGGTTCACGCTCTGACCATCAGCTGGGCCGTCCCGCCGCAGGGGAAGCACTACAGGTGAGTCACTTTCTGACCTTTAACCGTTCAGCGCAGCTGGCTGGGCTGTGTCACAGGATAAGAGCAGGAGTCTCGGGCAACTCGCACTCAGATTTCATTTCACAGCAATCACTGATCACCGTTATTGATCGTAGCCTGGCTATTGCACGTGACCATCAATCCGACGAAACCTCATTTTGAAGCTGTTTACTCTCCTAAATAAATCTGAAAGTTTTCCTTTTGCAGCGGGAAATAGACCAATTCAGACGTGTTTTCAATCAGGAAATACTCAGTGTGTGGCAGAAAACGTGATGACCACTAGCTCGCTGTGACATCACTGAACTGTTACCCGCTTTATCCTCACATCACCTCAGACCGCCGTCACACACAGTTTGTATAATGGAGGTGCGGCTTGAAGAGCGTTGATCATGCGGTCTGACGTTTGTGTGTGTGCCGTGCAGCTCGGTCAGGTGACGTGTAGAAAAGCTCACAGCTGAGTGTGTGAACATGTTTGTTTGTGTTTCCGTGTCAGAGTGAAGCCTCTTCATTACATCTCCTGGCTCATCGGACACGAGGGGACCGGCAGCATCCTGTCGCTGCTCAGGAAGAAGTGAGTGACGAAAACAGACAGATGAACGCAGGAAGACAGTGAACTGTGTGTGTGTGTGTGTGTGTTCTGTGTTTAAACGTGTGTGTGTGTTCAGGTGCTGGGCTCTGGCTCTGTTTGGAGGAAATAGTGAGACCGGCTTCGACCAGAACACCACCTACTCCATCTTCTCCATCTCCATCACTCTCACTGATCAGGGCTACCAGCTCTTCTACCAGGTACACACACAAAGATATGAATACACACACACACACACACACACACACACACCACTTGAAGAGTGTTTGTTGATGTTAAAACTTCAGGTTTGGGGCCTCACCGCGCTGCTGTTCTCTCTGCAGGTCGTCCACTTTGTGTTCCAGTACCTGAAGATGCTGCAGACTCTGGGCCCCCAGCAGAGGTCAGGCTTACAAACTGACTGCCCTCTGAGGGGCAGACGTCCATGGACGATGTTTTCTAGGTCAAATCTGGTCGTCAGCCTTTAAAAACAAATCTGTTTAGGTCCAAATGTGGTTGAAAGACCATAAGTCATCTTTGCAGGCTGTTCCAAAGGTGTGGATTTAGCCTAATTCCAGCTGTGACTTCCTGTTTCCCCTCTGAGCAGCGTCCGGTTGATTAGAGCTCTGAGTGACATCTGATTGGCTCAGACCTAGAAGCTAAAATCGGTCAAGTTTGGTTGAAAAGTGAAAGTTCAGCAGATGTCTCCATCACACAATCCTGCTGTTGAAAAGCAGATGTGTCTTTGTCGACATTGGATTCGTTTGTGATCACGCATCGTCCACTCAGGCACATTCTCAGGCTGGTTGACTCGATGGTCGTCTTTAAATTACAAACATGTTTGTGTTGTTTCTCTTTATCACCATGTAAGTTTCTGTATCGGTGTGAGCAGCATGCTGAGATGATCCATGCGATGATCCACGAGTGTCTGATAGTCTGAACTTACTGCCCCCTCGTCCTTGGGTGGCGTGTTGCTGCAGCATTTAGTGAGGAAGAGGCATCCTCACTGATAACCACACTCCGACTAAACAGGAGGTCTTTCTTCTACACGTCGCTTAACTTTTAACCTAAGTTGTCTATTTAGAGTTTTTGATGACTCAGCTTCCCATGCTCACGTTCCGATACACCGCACAGATGTCAAACATCAGAGTGGACATGTTCTGCGTCTGTATATCTGCTGTTGCAGTGCTACATGTTCATATTAAACCATTTCTAATAATGAGGTCAGTGTATGTGCAGTAATCCATGTGAGCCAGCAGCTCAGACTGCTCGTTTCCTCAGGGAGCTGAGACATGGCACTCAGACATTCATTGATTAATGTGTGGTGTTTGTTTGGTGTTCTGGTGGGTGGAGCCAGACACTTGTTGAGCTGCTAATGAAGCTATGATGTCATCAAACTTTGTGAAAAATGTTTTGAAGCATTGATCTGAGCTGAAGTCACCGAGTTTTGAGATTATTTTATTTTATCTGCTTTCATTTGTTGTTACTGGTCTGAATGAAATCCCCTTTTTCTGCTTTCTTTATTTCTCAGGATCTATGAGGAAATTCAGAAGATCGAAGCTAACGAGTTCCACTACCAGGAACAGGTAGAGCTATTGCACCACAGGCACACAGTCAGGGTGAAGTGATGTGAGCTCAGGGAGGAGAGCAGAGGAGGAGGAGCTTCATCAGGGACAGCAGAGACAGAGTAGGACAGAAACGATAGAGCCAAGCATCAAGAAACTCCTCATGATGTTTCCTTTTTTTCCTGTACAAACATTGAATTTGATACATTCCACACTCAGAGCAGAGCTTCACTCTTTACTGTTTTTCTCTGTGAAATGCTCACTTCCGATTGTGTCGGGCAGACGGATCCCATCGAGTTTGTGGAGAACATCTGCGAGAACATGCAGCTGTTTCCCAAACAGGACTTCCTGACTGGAGACCAGCTCATGTTTGAGTGCGACCCACAGGTGAGTGGATCCGTATCCTGATCCAGAATCAGTGCAGTAATCCATCCTGTGCAGAGTTTACGCTCTCAGTAAACCGTTTGTGTTGTCAGGTGATCGGCGCCGCTCTGTCCCTGCTGACGCCCGACAGAGCAAACCTGCTGCTGCTGTCGCCAGAGAACGAAGGCTGCTGCCCCCTCAGAGAGAAATGGTTCGGTACCTGCTACAGCATGGAGGGTACGGCGCTTTAACCACAGCACAGTTACTGTGTTAGTGTGCACCAAGGAGCACGTAGCTAAAAGCTAACCCTGACCCTGAGGCATGGGGAGGTCATCACGGTGGGAGAGCATGAAGCTCTTATTAGTTTCATAAGAGCTCACACAGACCTTTTTGATACGTTACTATAGTAACATCAAACTTTACCTCAGAGTACATGGAGGTTACCCTGTGACTCAGAATCAAAACACTGACAGCAAAGCCATAAACCTGCAGGTCTAAGGTAAAATTACTGTTTAGTTTAGTTTTTAAGCAAAAAGTCCAACAAAATAACAACAAATGTGTGTGTGCAAAAATGTATTCTGTCAACATTACTGATAGGTGTGATTTTAAATCATTTACAGACTAAATGTTTGCTTTGAAACAAGCAGCTTTGAGTCCTGCCTCTTTGTGCGAAAGACTCAAATTTGTCAATATGTCTGCTTTCAATAATAAAATAATAAAAGTAATAATAATAAATGTACAGCTGCCTGACAGGTTTCAAAATAATGAAAACTTAAATAAAGCCAGATCCAATTAATATAGACTAAATGCAAATTAGCCGTTCACATTTTCATGTACAGTTAATTCAGCCGTGAACCAAACATGTGTGTTTGGACTGTGGGAGGAAGCTGCAGGGAGAACATGCTGTTGGTGCTGCCGTTTCCTCATCATAATAAAGATGCTGTCGCTCTTCACAAGGTCTCAAAACAGGAAGTGGGTGTGAATTTCCCATTCATGTCACACATGGCACAGAAATATCTGCGTATACCAGCCACAAGCACACCTTCAGAGCACCTGATAAAGTTAACATGCTTGGTTTCCTGTCAAAGAATTTATTTTGTTTGGAGGGAATATTTTACCTTCTTTGTTGTTTGTTTCAGCATTAATAGAACTGCTTTTTGGATTATATATTTATTTATTTAAGATGCACCAAATCACACAAAAGACTTTACATCTGAGATTTTATTTAATGTTTGCTGGAAGAGACATTTTGATTTTTAACTTTCATTTTTTAACTCCCTACCATTGCGTTTTTTTTTTTTTTTTTTTTTTATTTTAATTAAATTTTTTTTTTTTTTTTTTTTTAAACACGTTT
>VURO01049318.1:0-10205 GCA_015108175.1 Pelvicachromis taeniatus | reverse complement strand
AAATATTTTTTTTTTTTTAACTTTTTTTTTTTTATTTTTTTTTTCTTTTTTTTTTTTTTTTTTTTTTTTTTTAATTTAAATAAAATGTTTTTTGTTTTTTTTCTGAACACAGGCTACGGCTGTTCTTTCTTTCTGTTATGAGTTTGAGTAAATGAATTGCTGCTGCATTTGCTGGCAGCTGAAGGAGGGTGCCGTTAAAACAGCGCTATTATTTATTTCTGTTGACGGCTTCTATTAGCTTCAACCAACATTATTAGCAAACTTGCTCATGGGCATATAAATAGCCCTTGTAAAAACAAATCGATATATTCGTCCAATCGCCCAACCTTAGCGCGTTTGTTTTGTCTTGTCAGATATCCCAGAGGAGTGGGTGCAGCGCTGGGCCGGAGACTTCGAACTCAACCCTGAACTTCACCTCCCTGCCGAGAACAAATTCATTGGTGAGTGTGAACACTTTTGGCAGCTTCAGATGATGAAGAGCAGCTCAGGCTATCTGTCAAACTGATTCAGGATCAGATGAAGGCTGAAAGGTTCAGATCTACGTCTCAGACTCCTGCAGCAGAGCCGGGAACAAGTTTCCAGCCTTCGGCTAAAGGAGTCAGAAGATCTGAAATCAAGATTTAAGAATTTAAATAACAAAAAATTTGTGTTCTCAGCGTTAACGTGTTAACGCGAACTGAATCGCATTGATGCATTAAAATGGGCTAATCCCCGTTAACGAGTTAAAGCAGATTGATCAGTGTGAGGGGTTACTCGGCGTTAACCTGTTAATGCAGGTTAACAATTGACCCATCTGGAGCGCAGACTGACTCAAAATGACTGAAATGTCTCTGTCAACATATTTTGGGGCAGTTTGTTCAAAGTTTGTCTATCCTGCGCTCCAGACGAGTTGAGTGCGTAAAATGGTTTAATCGCTTTAATTGTGACGACCGCATTAAAGCATTAACGCTGAGAGCACTACAAAAAATATATTTCTACATCTTGTAACATCTGTGAAGGCTGTGACTTCTGCTTAATGCTTTTAGCGATACTTCAGTACGTTTCAGTTTTTCAGTCATCACAACCGATGATGGTTACTAACAACTGATAAACTCTTCTGGGTGTTGTCTTGTTTCTGCAGCAACGGATTTCACTTTGAAAACGTCGGACTGTCCGGACACCGAGTATCCTGTGAGGATCGTGAACAGCGAGCGCGGCTGTCTGTGGTACAAGAAGGACAACAAGTTCAAGATCCCCAAAGGTGAGCCAGGCTGCCCAGGTCTGCTTATGGTACTTAGAGTACTGATCAGGTGGAACCAGATAATCTTCCACGGCACACCTGATCATTTCTCACACCTATGTGCCGCGGGAGAGTGGTTGGGAAACATTGGCTTATGGAGCTGAAATAGAAAAGGGAAACCAATGTTTGGACCAACCAAAAGTTCAAAACCGAATAATCTGAACTATACCTCCATGTAAGATGAAAAAGCCATCACTGTTTAGCCCCACCATGAATCCTCCCTTGTTTCTTGGTCCTTTGCAACTCTAATGGGATTCAGACCTGAAACCAGAAACTCATCAGGGCAGAGTTTCCTGAACCCAGAGGTCAGCTGAACAGGGTCACTTCCTTATGAACTTCTGTCCAAACAGACTTCTTTTTACAACCAGAGGACTTGCCCCCTGCTAGACATTAGAAAGTGTTACTGTTTAAGCAAATGCTCCCACCTTTATTTACAGTCTTTGACAGTGAGCGAGGCAGCAGAGTTAGTGGAGCGTTAGTGTGCTAGTCTGATCTCTGCTGGGTCTGCAGCATCTTCAGGCGCTGAGCACAAAGACGATGACCTGTAGAGTAAAAACATTCAGTCAGTGTTTCTGTCCAACTTTAATCCATTAAAAAGATCTATACTGGTTTAATCACACAGACCAGTTTAAACTATCTGCCTGAAACCAGCTCAGATATTAAAGCTCAGTTTTATCAGGACATGCCAGATGGTAAGCAGGTGGAACAGCTCTATCTTGTGGACACTTGATGTCATGACACTTTATCCCAAATAAGAGTGACGCAGTGTGATGTCTCCACAATTAAAAACTGTATTTATACCCACAGTTACAGAGAACACAAGTCAAAGAAATGATAGCAGCTGGAAACGGCTGTATCAGAATCTGTTTGGATAAATGATCACTGATGTATTTTTATTTCAGCCTACATTCGCTTCCACCTAATCTCCCCGATGATCCAGAAGAGCCCGGAGAAGTAAGTGCCACTGACACACCTGAACATAATAGATCCACCTGCAGTGCAGCCCAGTGTTACCTGGAAACAGTGACTGACACAAACATAACTTCCTGTGATGGGAGATTCATTATTTGTTAAATTTGAGCAGCACAGACGGAGAGCAGGCTGGGCCTCACTTAAGTCTCTAAATGTGTCGATGCAGTCACTGAGTTATGAATCGAGAGCTCTGATCACAGCTCAGAGTGAGAGTGTGCTCGGTCTGACATGGTCGAGAAATTCACGTAAAGAATTCAGATATTAAGCAAGCAGTTTGTTTACATTGGGAGATGATGATGAAGATTACTCTCTCTCCTCCTCCTCAGCCTGGTTCTCTTTGACCTCTTTGTGAACATCCTGGCTCATAACCTGGCAGAGCCGGCCTATGAGGCCGACGTGGCTCAGCTGGAGTACAAACTGGTGGCCGGAGAGCACGGACTGATGATCCGGCTGAAAGGCTTCAACCACAAACTGCCTGTGAGGACACAAACACCTACATGTACACACACACACACACAGAGGTTAAAAAGTGTGAGAGTTCAGAGGAAACAGCCACAGAAAACAGGATTACTACTAATACTACTACTACTAATAATAATAGTTGTAGTAGTATTTGGGATGAAGGTCATTCTTGCCCCGCAGAGTCGGCACTTGCAGCTTTGACAGTTTCCGTCTCTTTATTCTGAAAACCAAAGACTGCAGGAAGTGCCCTTCAGATGAGCAGGTACTTATTTAGGCAGTTATACTAAAGTTATTTTCTAAATTAACTTAAACTTCAATCATCACCGATCACGTCTGATAAACGGCTGAAGCGTTGTCCCAATTAAAAAAAAACAAAAAAACTCACCGTGTCAAACTTCAGGGGCTGTGAGTGCTGGTCTCTCTGATAATTCAGCGCACCTAATCACAACAACACTTGCCTCAAGTTGCTTTATATTATAAGATTGACCCTACAATAACACAAAAAATAATCTCTAAAAAAAGTAAAAGTCTCTATAAAGCACGTTAGGGGGTGCTTGTAGCAGGACTCATCAGCTTTTTCCATGTGAAGGTTTGAATCTTGCTGAGCGTAGTTTAACATTACTTGACTATGAGGATATCTGTTAGTTGAAAGATGAAAGCACAGAATAATGAAGTTGGTTTGATATCTGAGAGTCAGAGAGTTAAACATTGTTTCAGCTGCTTTGTTTTCCTTCCAGCTGCTGCTGCAGCTGATCGTGGATCAGCTGGCAGACTTCAGCACAGAGCCGAGTGTCTTCACTATGTTCCTAGAGCAGCTGAAGAAGACCTACTTCAACATCCTCATCAAGCCGGACAGGCTGGGCAAGTACGTCCACACACACACACACACACACACACACACACACACACACACACACACACACACACACACACACACACTCGCTTTCATATCTTGGTAAGAACATGTAGTTGACATAATGCTTTCCCACAAGTATAGTAGCATTACAATTTTCTGTCCTCACGAAGATGTCTAAACATGTACACTCACTCTCTCACACACAAATAAACACACACACAGAGCTTTTGGGTTCAGTATCTAGAGGAGCCAGGGGTTGAACCAGTAATTAGAGGATGACCTCCTGACCTGCAGCTGCTCCTGTTCTGTTGTAACAGTAAATGATGTCACCTTTTTATAAACCAATCAGAAATGTTTCCACCAAGTAAACGATTCAAAATGATTCCTGTCAAGCTGTGTTCATGTTCTCTGCTTCATGCTTGCTCTGAGCATGCTCACTTATGTGAGTATGTGGGCTCGTATGTTTCCGAGGGTTAGCTCCCAAACTGAACGTCTCCTCTGAAGGAGAGAAGCTCCATCTATAGCGAGCTGATCAGACGTGATGATGAAGGAGATTAAGAACATTGTCATCACTTCTGGACGTGTCACACTGCTCAGGCGCATGACCTCAGCAGGTGTATGTGATCAGAGTGGTGTTTCCTCTGCAGAGACATCCGTCTGCTGATCCTCGAGCACTGCCGCTGGTCCGTCATCCAGAAGTATCACGCCATCTCCAAAGGTCTCACTGTCGACGACCTCATGACCTTCGTCAGGGGGCTGAAGGCGGAGCTTTATGCTGAGGGGCTGGTGCAAGGAAACTTCACTAGTGCGGTGAGACACACACACACACACTCACACTTGTTTTCATATCTTAGTGAGGACATCTAATTGACATAATGCTTTCCCTAGCTGCTTACCCTAACCATCAAAATGAATGCCTAACCTAAACCAGCCTAAACCTAACCATGACCTAACTGTAACCCTGACACTAAAACCACATTTGGAGTCTGTATAAACGTGGTTCACATAGACACACACACAGAGTTGAGGTTAAAGGTAAAGCCCATCAGCATGTATCCTGGGACCGGCTTCCTCCTGAACAATAAGCAGCATAACAGATCAAACCTGTACTGCGTCGCTGCTATATGAGAAGAAGAAATGGGAAGTACAGAAGATGCTGTTTTTTCTAGAAAGTCTCATCTTTTCAAACTCTAGAGTCTCTGCTTCTATAAGTCCTGATCGTGTCTTCAACCCGACATCAGCAGGTTACAAAGATCGAGATGTGTTGACATGCCACTGATGTGCAGTTTGCTCCAGCTGTTGTGACGCTTACTCCAGTCAAGCAGTAGAGATTTAGCAGCAGATTAGAATCAAATAGAAGAATATTTAGTCCAGGTTGAAGCTCTGATCTCACTGATGATGTCATTTCCTCCCACAGGAGTCCAAAGAGTTTCTGCGCTACTTCACTGAGTGAGTATCTGCTGCTGTTCTTCAGCTCACAGAGACGCCTTCAGTACTCTGAAGGACATCAGCGAGGGTTTACGGGTTCAGGGAGGAGTTCAGCTTTCTGCTCTGATGTCACACCAACTTGTGTGCAGGAAGCTGCAGTTCAAGCCGCTGCCTGCAGAGGTCCCCGTGCTGTTCCGGGTGGTTGAGCTGCCGCTGAAACATCATCTCTGCAAAGTGAAATCTCTCAACAAAGGAGATGCCAACTCTGAGGTCACCGTCTACTACCAGGTAAAAAAATAAAACAAAACAGATCACCACAGAACTGCTGATTCACGCTCTGTCCAATAGGGGGCACTCTCGAGTTCATCCAGAATGAACAGAACTGTAAATTTCATGATGTTCATCCTGGTTTTGATAGGAGAGCTCGAGATGACAAATATAGTTCTATTTTAGATGTTTTAGTGAATTCTATTTCAGTAAAATAGGTTCATGTGCGTATCAGGGACGTCACAGTGTCATGAGCTGCTTTACAGCATCCTCCATTTTGATTTGTGGCATGAAGCCAGCAGCAGTCTCCTGCTAGCATTACTTTCAATCACAACCAGGTGCTTTCTGCTGGGCTTTAATTGTGTCTGTGTGTGTGCGTGCGTGCGTGTGTGTGTTGCAGTCCGGGCTGAAGAAGCTCAGAGAGCACGCTCTGATGGAGCTGATGGTGGTGAGTGTCGCCGCGTTCAACTCAAACACTGAACACAAGTTTAACATTTAAGAGCAAACAGAACAAATCCAGATCATTCAGGCTCACAAAATTCTTTGACTCCGCCCATTAAACCTGATGTAAACATGGCCGATCACCCCTTTAAGGTCGTCTCCCTGTGCACCTGCTCTGACCGCTCATCCTGTGATTTGACCTCAAACACGTTCACAGAGCAAAGCTGAGCCTCTGCTCTGGTGCTTAATGTGGAGGATGGTCTGCTGGTGGAGCTGAGACTCAGAGACCAAACAGCAGTTTTCAGTTAAAGTTCTCTGTGAGGAGGAAGAGGAGGAGCATCAGATTAGGAGCATGCTCACTTGCACTGTTGGTGGGTTTTTTTTTTTCACCACACCGACCAGATTCACTTCCCTGTGATATCGTCCTCATCCTCAAAATGAATTTACTGTTTGACGGTATGAGGAGATTGAGCTCACATCAGAGCAACAAGCGGTCAGCACAGGACTAACAGGAAGTGATTTAAAAGGGTCAGAGGAGACTACTTTCAAGGAAAGATCATCCAGGTTTAAACAGGTGGGGTTCTTAACTCTGGGTGAAGTCATGAAGCTTTTAGATCACACCTAAAAGCACCCTTGTGTGGGTGTATGTGTGTGTTCACAGATGCACATGGAAGAGCCCTGCTTCGACTTCCTGAGGACGAAGGAGACGCTGGGGTGAGCGTTCCTCCAGCTAACTGTCACGCTGATTCAAATCACAGCATCATCATGAAGGATGATGAACCAGGTTACATGAAACAGGCAGCTCTGAACACCACATCCAGAACACTGAAAAAACTACGTCCAGATGAACAGAATCAACTTTTTGGGATTTGTCATTTGCTATTTTACTGTCCAGCGTGTAACTATTGCAGTGTTTACAGTGTTTTAGATGGAGGAGTTGTACAGTGAGAGAGCCACTGACCCCTGACTTCCTGACTTTCAGGTACCAGGTGTACCCCACTTGCAGGAACACGTCGGGTGTGCTTGGATTCTCCGTCACCGTGGAAACTCAAGCCACAAAATTCAGGTGAGGGTACCTGTGTGACTTCAGCGTGGGTTTTCAGGTGAGCCGGTTTAAAGCTGCTTCTCCTCCTCCTCACAGCTCCGAGTTCGTCGAGGCGAAGATCGACGAGTTCCTGGTGAGCTTCGGCGAACGTCTGTCGGGTCTGAGCGACGAGGCCTTCAGGACTCAGGTGACGGCGCTCATCAAGCTGAAGGAGTGCGAGGACGCTCACCTGGGGGAGGAGGTGGAACGCAACTGGTTCGAGGTGGTCACGCAGCAGTACATCTTCGACCGGCTCAACAAGGAGGTGACGCTCGTGTTTCTACATCTGCACGTTACTTCACCAACATCCACCCATCCATCCAACCAGTCTCTTTACCGCTTATGTAATTCAGGGTTGCAGATGAGGTGGAGCCTATCCCAGCTGTTGTAGGTGGAGATGAATGAATGTCCACCTCACCAAAAGTCATGCTGTGAAGTTTTCCCTCAGCACGTTTCACAGGCAAGCTCAGGTTTAACCAAACCAGCCAGTGATAGTGCTGCAGCTGGTGAATGAGCTACCGACCCCTCACTGTTACAGCTGGCATAGGCTCCTCCTCCCCTGAAACCCTGAACTAGATAAGTGGTGAAGAAAATGGATGGATGGATCTTTTGCATAGTTTGGCCTGAGAAATTATTGCTGAAGGGCTGCGGTGCCGGTCCTGTTCCCAGTCAGTGATTTGCTGTGGTTTGCCTTGCAGATCGAGGTTCTGAAGACGTTCACCCAGGAGGAGCTGGTCTCCTGGTTCCTGGAGCACAGAAACAGCAACAGCAGGAAGCTCAGCGTGCACGTGAGTAAACAGGAAGCAGTATTTCTCTCTGAGCTGCGTTTGTAAGGAAAGAGTCTTTTAAGTATAGTTGATTTGTTGAGTCACACTCTTTATTTTCCTTCCTGTTGCTGGTCAGGTGGTCGGCTTCGGCATGGAGGAAGGTGATCAGAGTGCCGCCTGCAGCCCAGATAGCACCACCTCATCCTCGGCCTATGGTGAAGTGAGCGAGCTGACCTTTGTACCGACCTTGTCGGCATCACTTGAGGACGCCACGCTCATCACTGACATCAGAGCTTTCACCTCCTCCCTCCCCCTCCACCCATACCACAAAATCATCAACTAGGCCCCGCCCCCGGCAAATGAAACTCCTACTGATTGGTCATGATTCTGTTAACGTGTCCTCTTCCTCTCTGTGATTGGTTACAACAATGCTGCATTCACTTCTTGTGGGAACCGAGATGCTCTGCGAATCAGATTTCAGGTCAGTTTTGGAACTACAATCATGGCGCCTTCACGGGTCTGACTATTTCTCCTCCTTATAGCGTTTAGCTGTGAAATAATGAGTTTTCCCACAAGACATGAATGCAGTGTGATAACTCAGGGCTGTGGTATCAATAAAGTCATTGTTTTACTTCTAAACACACACGTGTTCTTCCTGTCGTGCTCTCTTCATGCTTAAGTTTGTCCTTCAGTAATAAAAACATTTTAAACTATTTTTTAAATGCCTTGTGTTTCACTGTCACCTACTTCCTGTTCTCAGAAGCACACCGACCCCTCCAAAATAAAGTTTTGTGCTGAGTATGTCACTTTGACAGTAAAAATTATTTGATTCTGGATGGCTGTCAGTTTACACTCTGAAATCTGTTAACACTCTGATAACATGGCTTTGGCACTTCACAGAGTAATCATTAATAAAAAATACTTTAAAACTTTATGCACATTGCATCAAGCAAAAATGTAATTATATGCAACAGTCTTTGACTTGAAGATATTTGTTTAACATTTAAACCTATTTTCTGCACATTCCAGCATATAAAATGAAATAGTTTTTTGTGTTTACACTTACTCTTTCAAATAGATGCAAGTAAAACACAGCAAAAAGTAAATCAAAGATTCAGCAGCATTAAGTCCTGCCGCGCTTAAATCTATTTTCACCTGTGGGAGCCGGTGGAGGTTTGCCCGGTGCCGTAGCGGTCATATCAACGGGGGGATCCGGGGGTTTCTCTGAATTTCACATTCCTGTGTCAGCGTGCTCGGTGCTTGCTCAGATTTGAAGTTTAATTTTTCACTTTAGAAAAAAAGTTTTCTTCCCACGCAGAGTTATTATTATTTTAATTCCATCATATTTGCTACATTTGGCTTTTAACAGAACTGTTTAAATATTGTGCAATTTATTTAGGTTTTCATGGGGAAAACATAAATCAAATATAATACACTAGGTGTTAAGAGATTTAATCTTTAAAAAATATATAAATTAGTCATCAATAGTCAGTATGGGATCAGAACCAGCAGATCCATGTCACTGCGATTAGTAAAATCAATAGAATATGGCAGAAATGCAACGGACAACAAAACAGTGTGTTTGGGGTTTTCATGGACTTTTATTGGACAGTTTATTGAATGAGATGAGTACCAAATGAATAACATGAATATTTACTTTGATTTTTTGTTGTTGTTGAGAGAGAATATAATTGTACTTTGACAGGTAGACAACCACCAGGAAAGGTTTTTGTGTTTCTGTGCTTGGAGTGAAAGAAACAGTCTGAGTGTAAAGCTCTTCAAGACGAGGAACAACGATATAGTTTTAATGAGATATTAAAACACCCTGGGACTCCATTAGGGTGGTGTCTGAGAGGCGGATGTTGTCCAAGATAAAGCCAGTGCTGGATCATACCTCCCACCCACTCCATGATGTGCTGGCAGGAGCACGTTCAGTGAGAGACTGAGGTTACCAAAAAGCACCACTGAACGACACAGGAAACCATTCCTGCCCGTGGCCATCTCCCTGTACAACTCCTCCATCTAACACACTGTTAACATGCAACAGTTAGACCCTCTTTGCACACGTTCTTTTCGACTCTGTAATATTCTTGTCAATATTCTTGATATTTATTTATAATCACCTCTGTTAATCCTTGATATTTATAATTGAGTGATTTGTATATATTAGAGCTATTTCTTAAATTTGTGTAAATCTGTAACATATTGTATTGTATAAATAGTTTAGTCTGTTTGTAACAGTTGTTGAAATGCTAGGGTTTCACCACTAGGCAGAGCTCTTGTAATGCCAATGCCATTAAGAGTACTTATATATAAAACACATTTTATTTTCCATCCATCCATCCATTCTCAGCCGCTTATCCTTTTATTTTTATATGTTTTATTTTTTATGATTAACATGTTTACCATTTTTCTATTTGTGTAAAGGATTAGTATACTGTTAATTTGACATTTAGATTAAAAAATGATTAATTTACTAAGTTGCACTCGCAGGCCAAAGTGGTATGTTTGTTTAAATGTTGTGGATTTTATATTGTAATGTGTTTTAATGTTGAAATATAATTTTATTGTACATTTGTGTTCACCAGTTCTACGGTGTACCTGTGTAGGTTAAAGAAGAACTCTCGTGTCTCTCGTGTATGTGTACAA
>VURO01049317.1:3059-25017 GCA_015108175.1 Pelvicachromis taeniatus | reverse complement strand
CACACTGCTCAAAAAAAAAAAAAAAGAAGAGAAAGGAATGCATTTAAAACCCACAGATCTCACTCCAGTGGCCTGCTGGAGGTCATTTTGTAAGAGCTCATCCTGTTCTGTCTTTGCACAAATGAGCAGATGCTCATCCAGCTGACGTTCGAAGGCCCTGTCCAGCCCTCCTGGAGTAACTGTCTATATTCTGGATGCTCTTGAAACTGTGCTGGGAAATACAATAAGCCTTCTGGCGGTGTCGTCACTGAGAAGGCTGAACGAGTGAAACTAGTGACAAAACAAACAGTCAGAACAGATAAGCAGGGAAAAATGTCAGTGGGCTCCACCTGCAGAACCAGTCTTGTTTTAGGGGTTGTCACTTTGTTGCCCTTTTAGCACACCTACTGTTAATTTCATGACACCACAAATGACCAGCAACCCCTCTGCTACTTATGTGAGTAGGCCAATATTCCAGACGTTTAACAGGCTTGATGCTACAAAGTGTCCCTTTAATTTTCTTGTGCAGTGTACAACAGAAAATGCGACGGCGTTTTATCTCATCCATAAATAAAAGGGGGGAAAAGAAAATCACTGATGGCAATCAGCTCTGATTTGAAATAAGCAGTTTGTCAATTTAATGTTTATACATGTTTTTCACTATCGCCATGTCCCAAACCGTGGGCTGCATCGTGGCACACAGACTTTGAGTGGACCGTGGCAGTGAGTGGAAAAACCTTTCACATTTCTGACAATGAACTGACGAAACAAGGAAGTTCATACACCATTTAGTCATCAAGTCACTTCCTCTAAATGGGCCTAAAAAAAAAAGCAGCAACATGAGACAGTAATTCTTAAAGGTTAAATATGTAAACTTTACTCAGTATTCTTATAAAAATGATGAATGACATTGAAAGTCAAATATTGAAAAAACCATTTTGAAAGCGAAAGTTTTTTTTTATTAATTTAATTTTAACTGGGGGGGGGGTGTCTGACTACTACTTCCATACTTCCTCCAGGTTTGCCAGAACGACACCAGTTAACGTTGCGTTCTTCATACGGCTGTAAGGAATAACTTCGAGGAAGAAAAACTTACAGGCCAGCTTGAGAGGCGTTAGGTCAATGGAGATGTCATGCTGTTCGCTGGTCAGTTTGCAGGTATGACTCTCCAGATAGTCTCTGTGACAGGCATATTCAGTGACCCACTCCACCTCGTAACGGCAGTTTGTCTTAGTTACCATCTTAGGAGCGCTGCCCTGTCAATGTGAAAATTAAGTAAGGTTAGGGGTTAAGGTTTATTCTGCAAGTGGTTCCACCCCCCAACCCAAAAAAACAACAATAATAACAACAATAAGTATGAATACATTTTAAGCGGTGAAACAAATAAGTCATCACAAAAACTGCAGTGGAACCTACCAAATGCCTGCTTGATGGGCATTTGAAGGTGATGGTGACTGCTGGTTTGCTTGATCCACAGATTGCTGGAGGAGTCGAGTCGTCGCTTAAAGAATACTGTAACCTCAAGCTAGGAAGGAAGGTTACGTCAACACAGACTTATTAAAAACATGACAATAACACATCTGCACATTCTTGACCTTCTGATAATCTTTTATTCCTGCATGTACTGCCTTCTCAGCATCAAGTTGAGAATTCAACTTCAAACTTCAATTTGAAGCACCAGACTAAGAAGACAGCTCCAAAAAAACCAAGCTTCAAATGACTCTCGTAACTCTTACATTGAACAGGAAGTAAGCAAACATGAAGAAAGTACCTGTCATCGGGCATAAGCTCTAGCTGCTGAGTAGGATAACCCATGTTGTACGAGCCGTCATGGGTGACGAGGCAGGCTGCAGAGCCCTCTGTACAGTGTTTGCCTGGTACGTCTGAGAGACGATGGAGGACAGAAGATTTTTTTTTTATTTCTCCATGTAAGAAAACTAATTCAGTGGGATGACAATATACAGGACAGCATGAAAACAACAGTCAGAAGTTCCCGCCCCTTGCTCACAGCAGCTTTACAGGCAGACCCACTGTAAACAAAGTGATCCTCTAAAAATCATTTTCACATCACTATTGGTGTCATTTGGTGAACACCATCGCTCCACCATCTGCAGCAGCAAACAGCATTAACATAAAAACAACTATGTAGCGGAAAATTTGGCAACATAGCGTGTGCTACGCAATGCAGTGAGCAGTGCTGCAACTTTTACACAACAGAAACCAAGCAACCACTCAGTGGCCCGTTTAGCACGGCCAATTCCAGTTTGTGCTGCAGTTGATAAATTCATCAGTGAGAGACTTACAACTTTAGCCCCAGTGAGGATGATCCCCTGGGCCTTTTTTCACACCTTAACTTTTTTTGACAACTCATAGTGGGTTAACTAACTTCAATACCACCTATGGTACAACCCCCCATTAGTGGTTAAATACCCGGCCTTCTCCATCAGTCGTTTTAGAACTGAAGCTCTTAATGAGATGAAAAACATCTTATCAAAAGCAGAAGTTTTGTCCAGATGGATTCTCCAGCTTTCCCTTAGCACTTGGTAGAAGCCACACGCAGCTGAAACCATGTGAATATTGCACTCTGCTTCATCAGCAGGACGGAAACACGACAAACTATAAGTAGTTATACGTCTAATTTTAACACCTGGATTTCTATTGCTTTCCACTAACTGCTTTGTTTAACCTAAAGCACAGTTACAGTAATGACACATCTACAAGGAATTGATCCAGATTTAGTGAATACATGAAACCAGAGAAGAAAGGCCATTAAACAGGTCTGAAAAAAAGAAAAGAAAGACAACTTCATTTTTACAGAATCCAATCACCTCCATTCCTTCAAGTACTTACTGAGACTGCGGCAGATGTTGATGTAGAAGTCTAAGCTGTCGTCGTCCACTAGATAGCCGTCTTTGAGTTTGATCAGAGGACTGAGGTCATGCTTCTTCCCATCCGAGTCAAACACGTAGCAGGGCACCTGGGCAGAGAAGAGCTGGTTTAACCCTGCAGTACAGATGTACTCGCACAACACTTTATGCTGCATTCAAAAAAAATATATATATATATTTTTTTTTTTTAAATGAATGTTTTGTACAGACACTTTAGTCACTTAGTGACTGTGATCATGGATATGTCATACCCTTTGGTTTATTTGGTCATTTCTGTAGCTTTTGTACAAACACATTTTCCTGAAATAATTACTTTCACACATTTTTCCACATTAACAGGATCATTGTCACAACATGTGACCCATCTTCTGCACAGATAACCGCTGTAAACATCTGTGCAGCGATGGAATAGGGTTATACAGCTTTCCATTTCCTCTTCAGCTCATTGTGTCGAATCACAGTGAAGATTTCATTCTTTCCTATAAATGCAAAAGTCTGGCGAGTGAGTCAGCAACCCCATCAGATGTTCCACCACACCTCTTTCTGCGGCTTGAATTTGTCTTTCTTGCAGGCAGCGTAGGTCTTCCACTCAAAGTAATGCACGCACTGCGACGTGGTCACAAACTCCGGAGTCCCCTGCAGAGCAAAGACAGGAACACGAGTAAGAAAGGTAGTTTCATGTTGACACAGGTGATGAAGTATATGGCACATCGTCGTCCATGACGTCAACGGTTTCAGCATTTAAGACGCTGATTGTGTCGTTGTTTCCATTATCACAGACAACTACAGCGTGTTATGTTTTTGGTGTTACACATTGTGGTGAGGGGAAAAAAAGCAAACTTCTAAGGAAGTGTTGAGCCTCAAAGCAACACAACCGCAGTCGGCTGCTGTGGTTCAGTGTTTCATTCATTCTCTTTTACAGAGTCAGAACAGCAACATTTTCTCACACTGATCCTTTTTACTTTACTGTCATAATTGTGTATTTTAATATTACAAATGCTTAAACTTTCAAACGATGGCATAAAAGATCAGCACATGTACAAATAATGCCATTGTGTTCTATCCAGAGTGATGTGCTGAAATTTAGGGTAGCACCATCTACTTGTGGTCACAAGGATGGAAAAACAGGGAGCCACAGCAGACAGTTTATTTTCCACCTGCAGACATGAAATGGTAAAGGGCCTGCATTTGTATGGCGCTTTTCTTAGTCCCTAAGGACCCCAAAGCGCTTTACACTACATTCAGTCATTCAACACACACATTCACACACTGGTGATGGCAAGCTACATTGTAGCCACAGCTGCCCTGGGGCGCACTGACAGCGGCAAGGCTGCCGGACACAGGCGCCACCGGGCCCTCTGACCATCACCAGTAGGCAAACATGGGGTTAGTATCTTGCCCACGGATACTTGGCATGTAGACTGGAGGAGCCTGGGATCGAACCACCAACCTTCCGGTGAGGAGGTGACCCGCTCTACCACGGGTCGTACGCTCTGAAACAGAAATCTCCTCTTTGTTTTTCGACAGGAAATGATACTTCAATGTCAGCCCACCACTCATCCACCCCATCAAAACCGCAGACACACACACAATGCAGCGAGCAGGTTTACACGTCTGTCTTTATTCTACTTTATTTCCAGTCACAGGTTCACTGACACGCCGCGACAGGAAACCAACAATCATCATCTTAGAGTTGTTATGTTTGCCGTTAGCGTATTAGCGACTTCCAAATGCTTGTTTCACTTTCTATAAATTAGCTTAGTGTCTTAGTTTTTTGTACAAACTGATGAAACAACAAAGCGCCATTACACTTCCTGTGTTGAAAAACAGGATGTTTAGTACTTTGTACCCAAAACACATTGAAAGTGTCAGCAATAACACGCGATAAACTTGATCTTCTGTGCGTTTTAATATTAGAGTAAAAAAGGTAATTAACCTCAAATGCATTCTTAGATTGCACTTCTCTTCCTGTTAAACTTAACATAGTTCTACAGTCTGTTTGAACAGGTGCGCTGCACTGTTTGTAAAATAAAAGGAAACTGAAAGCTCGTCCAAAACAGATTATTTCCCTCTCTCCGTGTCAACTGACAAAATCTGTCTTTAGGAACAATTACGTAAAATCAAATATCACAAATGTTCTGTAATGGATTACCCTTCATTTTTGCAATCACTCTGCGCAGCAGCAACCTTTTTAGGGGGCTAAATAATGATATCAATGTCAAGTGCTAAACCGACTCTGAAATGTCGGCCTGGAGTCGACCTCCACAGACTCCCCTGTTGAAACGCCTCCAACATCAGAGCTGAAAATGACACATTTAAAACCTGATTAAAATACCGTCTGTATTTCCACTCGCCACCTTTTTTACGTAACACACCGTCTAGTAAGTTAAATGCTTTTGCTTTACTACTTTTATGTTACATGCATTAATCAGCAGGTACTACCAGTCTGTGTGATGTAATACTACAGTGTATGGATAAACTCTGCACACCAAGCTAGTGTTTTCGCTAGCCATGATTCATGCATGCAAGTAAGATTTGTTATGTCGAACCTCTCTACGCTTCCATCTTGATCCACGTATATTACACACAATGTGACTAAAACTATGTCAAAGTGTTAGTGCAGCACATCAGCAGTTGAACGACTGCAGAGATCCAGCTGCAGCACAACACATCAGCACACGCCAGGTGTTCGTGGACAAAAGAAATTCATACAGAGCAGCGAACAGTCACATGATTTTTTCTGTGCATTCCCATAAATGCAGCTGTTGGGACAACCATTAATCAACCATCTAAGAATATTTAGTGTGTTTTACTGATTGTCAGTCTCACCATAGTTTTCCCACACTGGAAGCTGATGCTGGTCTGAATCTTGTTGTTGCTTCCAGGACAAGTTTGTGTGCTGTTGAAATCCAGCACAGTGCCAGAGAGATGCTGCAGGGAAAGGTCACCTGCACATTTGACAAACACAAAGAAAACATGTTAACGTGGATTTAACGAGCTAAATGACTGAAACTCATTAAACCCTAAATTATATATGTCATACCGACACATTACAATACAAAAGGGTGGAAAAACCTTTCTTTAAGTCTGAGTGGTGACTCATTTTAACATCAGAAATAGTAGTTAGCCATTTTCCTTTAGATCAATGCAAATTCATCTACCTTGATGTGGGCCAATCGCAAAGCTCGCTGAGCTTGCCAGCATGAAAACATTTATCTAACAAAAGTATGACAAAGCTCGTTCGGTTGGTACAACAAACATACATGCACAGGCTCTCGTTCTCAGGCTATTCGTCCCGATAAGTCACTCAGAAAGACAGTTTGGCAGAATAATGTAGTTACCCTCCAACATCCGCTGACCCAGCAGGTCAATGTAAACTCTGCATCCCATTTCCAAATCAACCAGACGGCTCGGTACCTTACCATTTTAACCCTGGTGTCTGTACACCATCATTAATCATTTCAAAGCAATACAAAACAGAAAACTGGCAGCAGTGGGAAGTCTTGTGCATGTTAAGTATTTGACTTGATTTAAGACTCGGCCAGTGAAATAAACTCACCGCAAGTCGGGCAGACGAAAAGCTAAAATAATAATATGTTATGAGCTGAATGATGCTGCGGTGCTCCAAAAAAAAAAAGTCAGGATCAAACAACCGCAGGCCTCAGTGATGATCTGTATATGTTTAATTCATTTTAGGGCAATGAAAAGAGGGTTTCATTAGCTGTGACGTGTTTAAGCCTGATCTCTGAACCCTCTGATAAGACCACAATCACGAGAAGACAATAAAGGAGTGTAACTAAACCAACTGTGTGACCTATTAACACCGACAGCTACTGCAGGTCTTCAAATGACTGAACTTGGCTGAAACACGACTCACGTCCCTGCCTGGAAGATTCAGTTACAGTTTTTATCGGTTGTTTTCTAGCCGTTGGCAGAACAGAGATAAGAAGCAACGAAATTCAATATGCAGCATGTATGGATTTAACAGGAACGCATCGACATCATTTGATTAGATAAGCTCCAGCGTTGCTTAAAAGCTGGCTGTAAGAAAATTAATCTTCACATATTTTTAAAAGCAACAAAATTAGCAAAGTTTTCTCCTTGTAGTTTATCAAGTTTGTTAAGCTGAGAGTCTTGCAAACGCAACAGTAAAAGACAATGAAATCCTAGGACCAGCCTAAGAGCCACTTTTCTCCCTATACGGTGAAGCAAGCATTCATTGCGCCAAAGATTTTGATTTCAGGAAGCACAGGAGACGCGAATGTCAAAGTGTGTGAGAGAACAGTGTGTGGTCTCTGAGCACAGTCGACCAGACAGCATGGATAAAGCCTCGAGAGAGGGAGGGGGAGAGTGAGTCACGTCTGTGTTAGTGAGCGTGAATGCCTGATGATGTGTTCCCGGGTCATGTGATGAATCAGCTGATGTGATTAAACGTCAGCTCAGCTGATCGGCACTTCTTGTTTTCCACGCTCGTCTTTTTTCACTTTACACGAGGGAGCTTCCTCATAAGAAAAATAACTAAAGCCTAACGAAGACATTCTGATGAAATAAGCTGGAAATGCAGGCCACAGATGCGCTCAGGAGTCTGAGTCAGACGAGCAGCACCACACACCAATTTGTCACCAGAGGAAGGTCGTGACCTCAGACTGCAGGACAAGTTGTTGTTGTGGGACCGAAATAAATCCGTCTGGCAGCCACAAAGGCCTCGGACAAAAATCAAAGGCGGGGATGTATCCTCAAACAATCACAGCGAGCTCATGTCATCATTTCAGCGCCAACAGCGCCTAAGAAGATGCCATTTATTAGAGAAATATCTCATTTACTTTCTGGGGTGAAAAGCACTGGTTTTTAATCACTGTGGAAATAAGGGTTTTCATTTAAACAGGACATAAATTAAGGAAAACATGTTTTAGGATTATATCCATAATCCCATGCGTTAATTAAGCCTTAATTAAAGGAGGAAACGCAACACGAATGAACAATAATGGAAGCAGCGCATTGGTCTCCTGGTCCAAACAAACCCTTTAATTAGTGGTTTCTAAACAGTCGGGCACTCCTCCTCCCAGAGGGCCCAACGCTTTGGGCTGTTTGCACTCACAGGGAGCACAAATGTGGAGCACAACCAAAGCTGAATGAGTCTGATTGATGTGGGAACAATAAAGAAGAAAGAGAGCATTCACGCTAATAAGGCGTGTTAGCAAGACTCATTTAGACGGCATAAGCAGCATGTAAACTAGAGGATTTTTTAAGAAGTAAATGACTGAAAATCATTAAACTCATTAAAGTAGATTTTATCTGCTTATTATGATTTATACAAAAATGGCTACCTGTTGTTTTGAAAGTCATATAAAGTTGTGCATTACAAGTATGCTAATGCTTTTTTGTCTCATGTTCTTGGCAATCAAGAATCTTTACGATCCCCCGAAGACCTGAGACAACGACTCAATGCTGGGCCCGTTTCAGTGATCGTCATGGGGAATACGAGGCATCTCTCAGGGTGCCGATTAAGCCTCAAACAAAGCACCGTGAGTCTACTTAGATGCCCTTTACACTCAAAATCAGTGTAAATCAACACACCACTTGGATTCCTCCGTCGGCTGATGCAGAGCTCATCCCAATGACTGTGGCAGTGTTAATGGATGAGGATAATAAAAAGATCCAGATGGTCCTCAGCACCACTTAATGGCCGTACAACTGAACACTTTCTCCAACATCGCAGTCACAGACAGACACAGGAAGTCTTTACCACCTTAGACCGCAATTTGTTTACTTTCATTTTAGATTCAAGCTTCCTTTTCTATAATATAAGATTCTGGTTTATTGAGATCTTCACTTTTTTCACAACTTCACGCAGTAATGTTCATATGTAGCATCTGCAGCCTTCGAACATTAAAATTCATTTAGTGAGACCAACTCCTTAAACTTGACCGTGGAGTCAATGCTAAGAAGGCGTAACAAATTGAAACCCTTTTTCCTTTCAAATTCACAAAGAGAGACTAAATACATCTGTGAGCAGAGGAACAATAGACGAGTACTCCAAACAGGAAACTGCCAGTGGTGGAGTGGAGGGGAAGAGAAAGGCAACGCAGATCAGAGCAGAACGCAGACAATGGTGGCTCATGATTTAGTCGGGTGAAATGTTTTATTCTGGCCAACTACTTCAAACAAAATCAGTTCTATCAAATAAAAGTAAAATTCTGGTAATTCACGAAGACTTAAAGATGTTGTTCATCATTTTTTTTCATAACGCTTCTCTTTGCTTTGATTTATCACCGTACAACTTCGGAGAGGCCAATGTCACTCTTTAAATGGTCAGAAGAAGCAATAAATAGCCACATTTAAAAGACCTGAAAACTATTTTTGCTTAATAAAGCTACTGATCATCATATTTATTCCCAAGTAATTTTTATTTGACTGGTTAATAGATTTGATGTCTTCATTTGATTACACCAGTTCTAACTTCATTCATTTTGAAGGTCCTGAGACACAAAGCAGTATCTGTGTTTCCAAAAACGAGCCATGACAGGAAATGTTTGAGAGCCGCTCGCTCGGCTGAACTGTAGAAAGACGATAAGAGTCTGATGGTCCCCTCAAACAATTTGGGGGACGATGGATAAAGGTGCTGAGACACAGGAGGCCTTTAAAGACAGATGCTGTCTGTGGATGTTGCTGACACACAGCATCAGCAGCCCGATCAGCACAGAGACAGGATCTCTGATGAAGCTCTGAAAGACAGTTATCACTGTAACCCCCTGCTGTCAGCAATGACACTGAAATTTTCCACTAGAGAAAAAAAAAAGCACTAATCTTCTCACTTTTCATCCTCTGACACAGGAAAGTGCATTCATAAATGCACCTTCTAAACTCATGGTGTTTAAAAGAAAAAATGTGAAATGAACTTTCTCCATCAGTGCTCCTGTGACAATACAGTCAACGTCATGCAGAATATGCTGTAGCCGCCTCTTTATGCATTAATTTATTCGCTTCACAGCGTGATGAGCGATTGTATTTTCAGTTTATGGAAGTTGAATGTCAGCGATGAGCAAACGGCACTATGTGAAAGGAGGATGTCATTCTGGCATTTTAATATGTAAACAGCATTCAACCTTTGGCATTGCTCTGTTTGACAGCATCCTCTTGTTTCCCTCTTTTATCAAATTTTTTTTAAAGCGACTCAAATATTCTTACAAAGTGCAGGCTTTGAATATACTGCAGGTGGATCATGAGACATTATTAGCAATAAGTTCAAGTTTAATTAAAATTAATTGTTGTCATTTTCTATTGAAGCAGAATGAAAAATGTAACAAATACTATAATTTCCCACACTTCCTGACTATTTTTGGTTCCTGAACTTGTCTTATGTCTTGTCATTAGCAGTGAAATGGCAAAGTGCTGAAGCTAGAAGTGAAGTCATTGAAATCGTAACATCATTAGAGGATCAACAGGAAAGTTTGTGTAATGATTGTTTAGTGACTAAACATTTAGGAAGGCCACAGCGAGTTTTGAAATGGGTCAACGATGATAAATGATAATAATAATAAAAAAGCACTTTACAAACAAGCTGCTGTCAGCAAATCATTTTTAAAAAATTAATAAATAAAACTGACTTTTCACAAATTTCACCCTGTAAAGACATGTTATATTAGGATTTTGGACAAATCACAAACACAATTCTACAGAAGTTTGGCTGCAGGTCTACAGAAGACACGTTGCACCCTGTTTTGTCAGGGTTCAAGACAAAACATTTGTCTTGAACCCTGAAATCATGCTAAAAGGCAAAGTCCAGTTACATGCTTCAGTCACACAAACCCCATGAAGAGTGCACGTTTTTCCAAATTGTGCTTAAAATATAATATTTAGCACCCACAGGATGTACACTTTTCTCCCACTGCCATTAATCAAAGCTTCCCAGCAAAACTAAAACAAGTTTTTATCCTGTCTTCCTTCTTTCACCCCAACCGGTCGCCCCTCCCTGAGCCTGGTTCTGCTGGAGGCTTCTTCCTATTAAAAGGGAGTTTTTCCTTCCCACTGTCGTCAAAGTTCTTGCTCACAGGGGTTTTTCTCTGCATGTATTATTGTAGGGTCTACTATTGTAGGTCTGTAAAGTGCCTTGAGGCGACTGTTGTGATTTGGCGCTGTATAAATAAAATAAAATTGAATCGGTGGAGACAAACGCGACACCTGTTGCAAAACCATTTTCACTCTTAAACTTTACAGACGAAGGCAAGTAAAAGGGTCGTAAAATAAAATCCTCTTAACAGTAATAAGATGCTTGAATGTGTGCAGGACACTAACAGAGTTACACTCAGGAGTAACTTGTTTGTTTTTCCACACAAGCCCACAGCTAACGCCTAAAAATCAACTCTCAAATTAGCAGGAATCAGATCAACTCATTTCCTTTAACTCTTGGCCACACACACACACACACACACACACACACACACACACACAATCGTAATATCACTGGCCTCACATTACACATCTCTCTCAGAGCAGTGAAAGTTACTCAACGCGCCGTCTTCTTGTAGCACTACCATGGAACTTGCACAGTATTCACGCTGAAGACAACATACTGAGTTTCTACATTACTAGCACTATACTACAATGATGAGGCATCTGGATGCTGCCATGCCTGGCTGATGTGTGATTCAACACGCTGTCCTACTGACACCAATTCAGTGCTGTTTGTTAGTGCCAAATAATAAGTCATCCTGGGGCACGTTTTTTACTATTGTTGTAAGAATCCCAACTAAATCCAGAGCAGTGGTGGGCGGATGTCTGTCTCAGCAGGGTGTAGTGATAACAGTCCGACTATGGACTGTTTGTATTCTGGACAAAAACCTCAAAGCCAACAAGCCATCAAGATGTATACCCAACCTGACGGCATTAAAAAGCATCTTTACAGTTTATCCATAAAGATAACATTTTTTGGAATAACTTCTCCATTTGGATCTTCTTGAGGCTTAAAGTCAAGGCTGCTGTGCCTGACAGGTGTCCTGCCACAGGCATGTAGGCCTCACCTTCTCCACTTTAAATTAGTTAACCACATCGCTCCAGCAAGTTTGTGCTTTTGGGAGCATCTCTCAATCTGCTGGCAGAGTTTATCCAGGAACTTGATGGATAATTTTTGATGAGTGAAGTATGAAGGATTATGTATGTATCAGGATTTTAATCCCAATCTCTCATTCACTTTGAATGAAGATGACTTGTGCATCACCCTAACTGAATTGGGAATTGGTTTGTTTTGCTTAGTTTGCAGTGTTTGGCATGAAAAACCTCAAGTACCAGCCAATCAGCTCAAGTCATGAAAAAATCCTGAGAGTGAGATGATTGCCTGTGCAAATCAACACGAAAATCAAAGAGAAGCTGATCACTGTGGTTAGTAATCAGTCTGTTGTATATGTAGAAAGTTAGTAACATGAACACAGTAACTAGTAATCAACACTTGGTCGACTTGCCCTGTGAGAGACTGGTTACTGCTGCTATGATAACTCTGTTTTGTATGGGTACTAATACTGGATTCTCAGGCTTAAGATGATAGTGACAGGTTTAAAAACATTTTTACCCCCTGCAGCAGAATCATGCTGTGGGAGAGGAAGAGGAGGCACAGCTAACAAACAGTGGGCAGGTTAGTGGGCACAGTAACCCACAGAAAGAACGAGAAAACTCACCAACAGACTGCTCTTTGTTGGTGGTGAGGTCTCTTAAACACATGGCAGTGTCAGGTCCACAGCTGGTTGATGGTGAAGACTCACAGAGCTTTATTGTATATTTCAATTTATTATCTTGATCTATTGCCTCCCATTTATATCTGCAAGACAAGGAATAGAAGACAATAAGCAAATAGACATCAGGAAATGAGCTTGTTGGCCCAACCCCACAAAATTACAGTCTGGGACAACAAGTGACTATCATTTCCACTGCTTCTATAAAAATAAGTCATTGTTTTGGGTTGCACAATGACTGAAAATTATTAACAAGATTTTTTTTCCCCTCTATCAACAGTCAAAATTTGTTACTACAATGTAGAAATGGGAAGTGCATCTTTAAAAATGTGTAGTGTCACTCATGTTCTTTCACTTATTTCTCCGATAAAATAGATCACAGTGCTCTGTATAGCAGCAACACACTGACATATAAAACTCACAGTATTAAATATCTAGCAGTTTACAGAAGTACATCTCTTATGAAAGAAATATGATTCCTGCTTTGCAAATGTACATTTTTCTGCTTCTTCTTCCATCGCGCATGCTTTAAATAAATTTGAGGTTGGACTTTTGATGTGACAAAACAAGAATTACAAATATGCCTTCAAGTTTTAAATGATCTTCTTCTAAATTTACCACTTCAATCCCAGAAAATTTAATAGTTTTTCTCTGCAAATTTGTGACTTAGTAATGGTGGAAACCAGCTAACATCGTTCTTCTAACTCTACAAGCTTAATGTAGATACAAGATTTGAAATGTAGATTTACTTAGTTTATTTTCTGTCATTTCGACCATTTAATTTGAGAAAATTTAAGTTTTTTATGCAAAATCATGACTTTGGGTTTACAGCAAATACTTTAGTTTCTAATGTTTTTTGTTTTGTTTTTTTTACAAATATTTCTTTTTTCCCCTGCAAATGTATGACTTGGCAGGAATTAAACCAAAGCCTTTCTCTAAATATAAAACTTAAATTTAAGGCATATTTTTCTCTAACAAAGAAATTAGATTAAACCAAATGAGATTAAAAATAGAGATACGAAAGGAGGTCATAAGATCATATTTAAAATACCCCACGCTTCCATTTCAGTGAGTGTGGAAAACACATGTGCAAGCCTTGCACACACAAGGTTTCACTTCTCATTGTTGACTAATATTGATACTAAAAAAAATCCAACAGTTTAGAAATGTTCTTGTCATTTTCACTTTTATTCAAATTCAAATATGAATTAACCATTTGCATCATTATTTCCCCCCTGTTAGGTATAACGTGATGTGGTATTGTGTGATATTAGATGTTGTTAAACCTACAAACAAAAACAAAAACAAGAATACACCAGGTTCTCTGAACATAAGGAGTAATCCTACATTTATCAATACCGAAATTGACCTAAACACATTGTAAAGGAACAGACAAGGAACATAAACTAAAGGAGACATTAACTGTATGCCATGTGTGTTTATAACCAGCGTCCTCAGAAGCTGCCAAAAGGAGGAAGTAATATTAACCAAGGCTGAACGTAAGCGTCGAGTCACCGGGTTATCGTTTGTGTTTTACTGCTGAGTCAATATTTGAACAGCAGCTACTGAGACAGCACGCCATTAAAGAAGGACAGCACTGACTTTATTTTAACTCCCATATTTATGCTGTTATTCTCTCCCGGTTAGTTTATTTATGTAAATACTGCCACAACGCTGCTCTGTCAGAAGCACGCAACGTTGCTAACGTTTAGCATTTGCTAATTAAGCGCGACAGTTTGGTGCACGTTTCGGCATTTATAGCCAAGCTTCACTTTTTTCCTCGATGACCAAGAAAAACTAACTAGCGTCGACGTTATGTGAGTTTCTGGGGTAATCCGATTCAGCTGTACTGGTTTGCTAGCTGATTCAAACTTATTTAGGCTGTTTCCCACATACAAAAAAAAAACTGCTTATGTCTGGAAATAAGCATTAGCAGACATATTTATCAATTCAGTTTATTTCGACGATGTGTGTCCATGAGAGGACGAACGGCTGCACCTTTAACGCTATTTAATCTGTCAGCAGCTGCAGTGTTTGTACCCCCGGAGGTGTGTGCGTGTTGTTACCTGCAGAGGTCCTGGTACCACGGGCTGTTGTTCTCCACCGCACCGGACCGAACCAACAAACAGCCAAGAAAGGCCACGAACCACAGAGCCATCTTCAGGGGCTCACAGCGAGCACATTCATACCTAAATATCATGGTTACTGCACCGGGTAACGTCTGTGGAGCCTAACTAAGACGACATGATACAGCAGAGTGTCTCCGCTTCTCACCAAATCAGTAGGAAGTGATGCACCACATGACAGAACATCACATGACTGTCATGATGGTGACTGAAGAGGCGTTCGCGGTCTGTGAGAAAAATATGACATCTGAAAACGCGTGAGTTTACGTTAAAGTGTAAACAAAACTATTTTGGCTACTTGCGTATTCACAGCGGGTGAAGGGAAATAAGAAGGGATTTGAGTTTTTTTCTGAAATTAAAATGGGTATCTGTTGCTTGTTAGGCAAACTTGTAAGTTTATACACAACAGAGCCATTAGGAAAGGTAAGAAAGAAGAAACAAAAAACACTAGAAACAAAGACAATGTGTCAAAAGGACAAACAAAAAAGCGAGAAAATGATATAGAAAGAAAGTAATTGTAAATTTACATTTATGAATGTGAAAACTGACAAAAAGTTGCATTAACAATATCAGGAACAGCAGTTACATGAACTCTTCTTCTTTCATTCCTGTGATTTTTTTTGTGTTAAAAAGTTAAAAATATATATATATATTTTTTTTTTAAATATATAATTATTTTTTATTGATGTCCAACAATTAGATATCTTATTTATGTTGTTTTACTGATAGAATATTTTTTAAAATCCCACATACAGTAAACCACTATAAACTATAAACCACATTTTATTTATTTATGTTGCTGTTTTGTGCTGCGCTGAACCAGATTCTTTTTCAGGTTATTACTTCAAACAACACAAACTCTAAACCGTAATTAATTGCTAATATTTGCATTTGTCTTGGATGACTTCAGATGACTATTGGACTTGGTTCTATGTAAACAAAATGTGATGAATTACATTTGCTCATTTCTTCTGTTAATCAAGAAAACACGCAACAGATCAACTCTTTTACACAGTGCTACTGACTAACAAAAAAACAAAAAAAACAAGCCACAGTACCAAGACTTGAAACTTGAACTTTCGTACCTATCAAATCCATACTTATGTTAGGCATTCAAATGCATCATTATTTATCAATTTAAAAAAGTTAATTAACAACAACAACAAAAAATGTATCAGTCTTGAGATTGTGACAGAATAAACAAGTTGAGTTTTTCTAGTTATGAGTACTCCACTATATGTCCGACGGTACATGAATGCGACATTTCTGATGACACATAGCAAAGAATTTGACTCGAAATATTTTACCCTGAACTAGGTCTTACAGGTCAATCCTGTTTTGAAATTCATTCATTGACTTCGACCTTTCCACCCATGAAACACTGACAACGTTTGGTTTATTAGAGGATTCTACTGTGAGACATCCTTCAGACTGATAGCAAACATAGCTGTAACTAAACTGCCGTTCAGAACCAAAATACATTAAATGCAATTAAATAAGGTTCTCCAGGCGTTCATTTTGCTCCATCATGTGGTCAAGGTAGAGCAACAAGATTGGGAAAAGTGTCAAACTTACTTATTTACAAAAAAACCCCAAACATTGTCAGTTATAATTAATGGTATACCAAAGTGCTCTCATTTATTCTGCTATCTGTTACTTTAGTTTTGTATACCAGGCTGTGGGTAGTGCCTTTATCAGTAATAAGGCTATAAAATTGGCAATAATTTAGGCCTTTGATTTGGATTAAATTAACAGTGACGATAAAATGAAATCTAGAACATATTCACCTTTGCAAAGCTATCCAGATTAGATGTGTTGGCAAACTGGTTCTGGTCTCTGTGTTTGACAGCCCTGGTTCACAGCCAGCTAAGCAATCTGAGGTATTTACTGCTGTTATTGTTACAGTAACCTAACCCAGGCACATCTTTGCAAGGAAGTGGAGAGACACCACACACACATAGGGAGAATTTGCAAAATCCACTTAGAAATACTTCAGCTACTGCAGAAATAATCTCACTGCCAACCAGAAATAATGTAGCGCCATCTAGTGGTTTAATTTGAGTTTACACATTGTAATCACTGGAAATCAAAACACCTGTGGCGATAGTAATATCTATCAGAGAGACAGCAGCTTTTACAGCTTTTCTCTTTGCCAAAAGATGCCTTGCTGCATTATGTGGCTGCTGGCTGCCTTCTGCATGTCAACAGGTACAGCATAAAAACATACATACTACAAAATATGGACTTGAGCTTAATAATGATCAGAGTTTCTTGTGTATGTAGTTGGCAGTGTTGCCATCAGTCCCACCAGTCCTGCCACAGGTTGGTGCTTATTAGATTCATTTGCATGTTTCATTTACAAATGCTGCAACATAACAAATAATCTGAGGACTTTAATTTCTGTAGGTAATGTTACTTCCACTGCTGCTACCATGGGTGTGTATGAGAGAGCCACTGCAGCGAGTCCAAGATGTAAGCTCTAGAGTTTATTTTTATTATCACACAACAACCTTTACAAATGTAGTTATGTTGAAAGTCTAGCTTTCAGTTGGTGCCCTTCCCCCTTTTTTTATTTTAAAGACACTCATCAGGTTGGAGGTTGGTGCAGACAACATGATTTCAGGGAGAATGCAGTATGAAATGCACAACAGTTCCCCTTATTTTAAGAGTTCTAATGTGACATGATGGATTCTGGATGTGTCTGTTCCAGATTATGCTTTAATTTTAAACAAAGGAAATTAAGAAAAAAAAATAACACCCACAATGCCACCAGCTTTGCTCCAGACTGGTGATCAGTTAATGCATTTGCACTATTTTTAGATTTGCTAAAACACAATGATTACTTAAGGAATTTCTATGGTTATACATAAGACCGTCTCTACAGACAACATATCTTTGTTTCATGGGTCCTGGGTATTTGTTACAGTTGCTGTACGTTCTTCAGCAGATGCCCTGAATGCCAGCAGTCTTGCTGAAGGTTGGTGCTGAATTATTTTTGAGTTATGTCATTGGAAAGCTATTGGTGTCTAGAGTATTTTGTACATGCTTAAAAGTATTAATGGTCAATACAGGATGTCTTTGTCTTTCAGATTATCATATTTTTTTTAAAAACACTCTGAACGCTACCAGCTCTGTTCCAGGTTGGCATCTGGTTAATTCACTAGCAACATTTTAACATTTATTTAGTTTTATAATTAAGATTGTTTTGGGAATTGTACCTCTCCTATGGTTATGCATAGAAGTGCAGGTTGAGTATTTTGTCACACCTGGTTTAAAAGCATTATTTCCATTGCAGTTGGCAGAGCTCCTTTAAATGACGCCCTGAATGCCAGTAGTCTTGCTGAAGGTGCGTGCTGATGTATTTCTGTAGGTTATGTCATTGGAAAGTGGCTACAGTATAAACAAATTGTACATGTTTAAAAAGTGGAACTTGAATGTTCGTTTCAGATGATGCCATATCTTTAAACGACACCCTGAATACCACCAGCTCTGCTCCAGGTTAGTGCTCACTGAGTGACTCTGATTATTTTACATTAGTAGAAGATGAATTCCTGCAGGTTAATGCTGATGTTATATTGTTGTGGCTTATATCCTCAGAAAGCCAATGGTGTTTGGCATATATTGCATATGCTTGAAAGTGTTTCTCTTTCAGATCCTCCTGTATCTTTATACGGTATCCACACTACCGTATTTTCCGGACTACAAAGCGCACCTGAATATTAGCGGCACAACTTGAAATTATGAAAAAAAATCATATTTTGTTCATACATTGGCTGCACCAGACTAAAAGCCGCAGGTGCGCTAGCGGGCTAGTAGCGCTAGCAGGCGGGCTAGTTGCTAGTAGCGGCACGGCCCGCATTGCGGGGGGAGGGGAGGGCAACGGAGCGACTGCTCCACCAGCCTCGGAAGAGCCCCGCAAAGTGGGCCGCGCACCGCCGCCCGACCGACCCAGCCCTTAGAGCCAATCCTTATCCCGAAATGGATCTGACTTTCCGACTTCCCTTAGCTGCCTTGTTCTAACATGCCAGAGGCTGTTCACCTTGGAGACCTGCTGCAGATATGGGTACAGGGCCAGCGAGAGCCAGCTTGCTAATCTAGTCTCTGTTTCGTATGGCACTACTTTGGCTGGCGGACGGACATGTGACCAACATATCACTCTTTTCCGTGTCTGATCACATGCCTTTCCGCCAGGCAAAATGGCAGAACAAACCAAAACAAATCCTCTTACGATGTCACAAAAATCATGAAAAATTCTTTAAAAAGCCGCACCAGACAATAAGCCGCAGGGTTCAAAGCTTGTGCAAAAAGTAGCGGCTTATAGTCCGGAATTTACGGTACTTTAAATGTCACCCACAATACCACAAACTCTGCTTCAGGTTGGTGCTCACTTAAGTCACTTGCACCATTTTACAAAGAATCTAGAGGATTTCCCTTTTGGGTAATTCTTAAACCATGTCTGTCTTTATGAATGATAAAGAACAACTGTAGAGTCCTCTACCTGGCTAGCTACCTTTCTCACTCACTATGTGTTAATGTGTTAATAATAGACCTCTCGCCAAAGTGTTTGCTCATAGGGGGTCATATGACTGTTTTTTTTCTTTTTTTTCTCTGTATTATTGTAGGGTCTACCTTACAATATAAAGCGCCTCGAGGAGACTATTGCTGTGATTTGGCATAAAATTAAATTGAAAAGTGGAAATATGATGGACACTGGCTGTGTTTCTGTTTCAGATGATGCCACATCTTTAAATGACACCCACATTACTTCAAATACAACTGGCTCTGCTTCAGGTTTGGTTTCACAGGACGTCAGACTCTCTGGTCTCATGTTTGAGATGCTCTAAATATGTGGCTCTCTGCAGGTGCTGCAGCTCCAGAACTTGATTCTTCAAAGAATGAGAGTCCAGAAACTTTCAAAGGTAAAACGTGAGCACAGCAAGACTCAAGTTGGCCACAATCCTGGCAGGTCAGCTAATCGATGTCAGCCCTTCTACGCATCCTTTCATAGACGCACTATTTAAGATGATTTAGCCTACCCAGATTAGATTCTCAAATGCCATCAAGCTCCATTTCAGTTAGTCAATGTCCTATCAGTTGGCTCTGTTCTGGGATCTTTTCTGGCTGCCTCTGGCCTTGCATATATGGCCATGGAACGGCAGATTACGAATTTGAGCCTTACTACAGATGGAAAAATCAGCCTCTTGATTACAGTGGTCCACACTAAACCACTTCTTAATTTTCATGTCCAATGACTGTTTCTGATTTTGATATCCTGTACTTTATCAGAGGTTGATCAAGGCATGCCAGTCCAGGAGGGAGACATTCTAATTCCGGTAATATGGAAGGGTTTTATTTTATTTATTAATTTTTTTGTGGCACTGCTAATTGCTATGTTTAAATTTGCAGGAGAACAGAAATGCTGTAGAAACACTGTGGCCAGATGCCACTATCCCTTACATGATCGCTGATGAACTAGGTGGGTTGTTGTGCCTCAAATGGGTCCAGATATTAATTACTGGACGATAACTGATTTATTTTTGACTTCAACAGTTTACCGAGAGGCAGAAATTAAAGCTGCCTTCAAGATGATATCCGATGTCACGTGTATTCGTTTCAAGAAACGGGACACTGAGTCAAACTATGTGAAGCTTGTGAGTGGCAATGGGTAAGAAGTCAACTATCTCTAGGCTAGGTAGGTTCATTATTCTGTTAAAAATGAAACAGTACAGGAAATTGCCATAACACATTTTGTTTCCAAGGATACAAAGCCACAGTAAGGAAGATCAGAAACTTCCAGCATTTGCTGGCCTGCCCTTAATTTGCCACACCTGTTTTCATTATTGGACTACCTCTGTGTCAATCGTTAACCAATTTTATACTGTGGCGGTTTCTCCAAAGACTTGAATTCCAGATACTAGACAGGGATGTGGAAGGAAAAGCGTAAATCAAAGATTCATAGATGGCAAACGAGGTGCTTGGCAGCAAAAGGGGAAAGCCCATAAAGTAGGCATGGGTCATAAAAGACTATGAGGGAGGGCTAAATCTCTCCCACTCATTAAAAGCCTGTCCAACAATTATTTAACCGTATCACTTATTACTAGGTTGTGACACAAATTGCAACCTCTTCCATTCAAACTGGTACACTTTGGCTTCAGCCCCCATTATCCATATTGAGAGATTAAGGAAGACTCTCATGTCCGACTGAGCGGTGTAACTCTTTTTGTTTGTGCCTAGCTGTGCCTCATACGTTGGTTGTCAAGGGGGAGCCCAGCAGCTCTTCGTTGCTTCAATGTGCAGCGTGGGGAACCTTTGCCATGAACTGCTCCATGCTCTGGGACTGTATCATGAACACACTCGTGAAGACCGGGATAAATACGTCACAGTGAACTGGCAGAATATTGTGGCAGGTACACGAGCGCATTTGTTTTTGCATTAGTTGTAATGCAGTTAAAAACAAGTTGGATCTAGATTGTTCACTTCAAATGCAATGAAATCTTTGGTCAGTAAAAGTGACATGTCTCGGTTTGTATAATGGAACATATGCCCCCATTGGTGTTAATGAAATGTAAAGTTTGCATATGAATGTAAAGATCGTCTCCTGCCAGCTCAATCCCTCCTCGTCAAACCTTTTATCTTCTTGAAACAAGAACTATAGCTATCTCTTGTAATAATGTACATTAACTTCAGTGTGAAAAATGACTGTCTATCAATGTGATACAGTGGATACATCATGGTCAACTGGGCTGTTTTGGAGTCATCTTTTAAAAACAATCTTTTTCTCTAAAGGGAAAGAAAATAACTTCCAGGTTAAAAACGGAGACACTCAGAACCTACCATATGATCCCCAGTCCATAATGCACTATGGGCAGTAAGTTGAAGTCATCCTCATTTCATTTTCAAATTTGTAAGTACTTGAACAGACTCCAGATAAGTTGCCCCGTCTCGGTCTTGCAGAGATTTTTTCAGTACAAACGGAAATCCAACTGTGGTGCCTAAGCAGAGTGGTGTGGAGATAGGTCAGAGGACACATTTGAGCCAGCTGGACATAAAAAGACTGAATAAACTCTACCGCTGTGGTAAACTTCTTTTTTTTTTTCTTGAATGTTTTTTCAAATGCATATTATTTTAGAACAGTTACATGTTCAAATGACTGTAAATGTGCCACAAACTACAGACAAAAGCAACACTAACATGTCTTCTTCTTTCAGGTAAGATGACATCTACTGGTTAACCTGCATTC
>VURO01049315.1:8156-25364 GCA_015108175.1 Pelvicachromis taeniatus | reverse complement strand
CACCACTCGTGCACTGGGCTACCACAGACAAGGAGACACCCGGGAGCAAAGGATGAGCACAATTGGGAACTGCATTATTTGTGGACTGTTGGAATACATTTTGAAGCACTGTAAGTAAACGTCTTTTCACCTCAGTCTAAAAACCGCACCTGGGTCCTCTCTCCCTCTCACTTCCGCGACAATTCCGAGAAGGGAATCTTTTAAATGCCGGGCCGGCCGGATAATTTTTTCAATAAACGCCCGGGCTACAATTGGAAGATATACGGTACATACAATTTTCCTTGATAGCTGATAACTTTAAGCATCTTTTTTTTCATATTTGTTTTTTAGGCAATGTTTCTACATAATCTTCAGGTGTCTTATTTACAGAACCAGGTATGCTAATGTTGTGTACACAATTCCCTTTTCTTGTAACAAAATCACAGTTTGTTGTCTCAATCAGTGCAATACAGAGAGAAAGGTATGCTAAGTCTTGCATAATCTGGTGTTTGTGTACTCAGGGAATAATATTGCCACAAATGTACAGTGCAGCTCTGGCAAACATTGCAAACGTGGTGACGAATTACATCTTTCTTTACTGGCTGGATCTTGGTGTTAGGTGGATATCATTTCAACTATCATTCTACACACACACACACACACACACACACACACACACACACACACACACACACACACACACACACACACGTATGCAAAAACAATCACCCTGCACACGAGAGAAAGGGTGCACGGATGCATGCGCATGCACACACTTGTGGTTAGTCAAGCAAACGAGGTTAATTAAGCTAGCATATTTCAGACCCCCTCTTCGGCTGAAACTTTTGGGAGTGCCCTGTTTTGTTTTTGCTGTGTGCCATGCTGCTTTATTATACTTCTATCATTTTGCTTGTTATACATTCAGCTGATCTTCATATATGTCTCTGCTACATTATGCCTGATAACACACACATCAGTCTCTTGTAACTTTTTAGGACTTGGCATTAAACAAACTTAGGTTATGCAACAGAGGTTTGATTTGACATTAGCCTGCTACTAGCCAGCTCTCACACAGCGACAAAAGTGGAAGACATAAATGTGGCTTCATCTATTTACTTTTTTATTTATAACACCAAATGGAGACCCACATAAAATTTCTACTGTGAGAAAGTTGGGGACAGATGCAAAAGGGTAACAGTGTGTCACAGAGCACATAAACATGCTGTTTAGGTCATTACTAAATTGCTTTTGCATTTCCTATTTTGGGGAGGGCTTAAAAAACACTATCAAAATTCAGTCAATGTATGGACACTGTTACTACAGCCTCAAACACAACACTTTAGCATGCTCAGATATCCAAGGCTTGCCAAGTTATAGTTGCCAAATAATAACTGAGCAGTCGTGATTTTCTTTGCGTTGCTTTTATGTTCAGATCAGGGGTCTTATTATATGACTTTTACTCCACTCTGGCACTCCATTTTCACAAAGGTTCTATCCTGCCCGCTCTGGATGGGATTGACTGAGGGCAAACGCACACAGGTCATACCTTATGTTATCCACAATGGTCCTTTTCCACTCTCCTTTCCATGACTAACACCCCCCGCCCTCCTCTGAGCCTTGAGAATAGCTTTGCTGCTACATGAACCAGCATGAACCTTGGGACAGCATTAGGTTTCATTGTGACTCAATGGGCTGTGAGTAACAAGCATGGACCTTCTGCAGGATGCATTTGGGTATTAAGTGATGACCTGGAGGAAACCAAGCAGCAACCTTAGAGGTTGAAAAATGAAGTACCCTTGAAGTTGGTTCCAAACACAAATCGGTCCCCATAGATTCCCATTTTAAAATGACCAGCTTTACAGCAGAAATTAGCATGTATACAACTTGGTAAAAAGCCTGACGTTTTTTTTTGTTTGTTTTCTTCCCCTTCATAACGGCTGTACGGAGGATGAATTTTTTAACCTGCCCTTCAAACGTGGTTTAATCCCTGACATAATTTCTATGTCATGACAGATGGCTGGCCGTCATTGAGCCTGGTACTGATGGAGGTTTCGTCCTGTTAAAAGGGAGTTTTTCCTACCCACTGTTGCCAAGTGCTTGCTCATACGGGGTTGACTGGTTAAGAGGGTTTCTTTCTAAAACAGCGTTGACTAAACTGTTGTTTTAAATTAATAAATAAAACTGAATTTAATTGAATTAAGCTATTTATAGTTTTGCACATCTAAACTTTATTTCATCGGGGCACTTAATGCATTTTCCCTCTCCGTGATGGCAACATCATATACTCAGGAATGCTACTATTTATAAATGAAATCAATTAGCTCCTTAATTTAAAAGCGTGATGTCATGATCACCACTGGGGAGTGTTGGGGGCAGGGTTTTCTTTCTCATTATTTCTATTTCGAAAGCTTTTTCATTTTAAGTAGACGGTAGAAAATTTTTCTTGAAGGCGATCTTCAAGAAGTCTAACAAGGATGTCTAATTGTTGGTGCCAAAATGTACCTTGAATGAATGTTGTAGTTATGCTGGTGAGTTTCATTTTGAAACTATTTGTCAACCATGACTAGACACTGAGAAAAGACAACAGTTACTGAGTGCTGAAATGTTTGTTGCCCCAGAGTTAGTAGAATTGCTGTTTTGACTGATGGGTGTCAACACAGGAGTCTGTAGCTGATGGCTGGAAGCCACATCCCAATTCAAATCACTTGTCTGGAGCTCTCAATCATGTTTGTGGTATTTGGAAATTTTAGATTTAAAAAACAATGCAGTTATCTGACAAAATATGATTTGCTGTGCTGTAAACTGCACAAATAAACTGTCTGAGAAGTGTCACAGTTTTGGGTAAGTGAGTATTATTTTATTTGCATGTTTTACAAATACATAAAGTGTCTGGAACTATGGTAGGATCTGAAACTTGCTAGCTAACTAAAGCTTAACTTAATAGTTATCTGATATCCCAGCAATGGCATTGTTCTTGCATTGTCATAATAATGTTGGTCTAAGAACGACATCACATTTCACTAGCATTAGCTAACTAAGAAGTTAGCTAATGCTAAACTATTACTAGCAAACCAAAATGAGTAACTTAATTTGTCTAATAGCAAGCCTAACTTGATCATATATTTTTAGTTTATATAAATTAATAAAGAAAACACTTGAAATACTTACTTACTTGATCCAGAAGAGAGTTTTATAGAACGAATGCGCCCCCACACACGCAACAAAGTTATAACATTACAATAGCGTGATTGGTCAGTTGAAATGTTGCTCTTAGACAAACATTATGATGATGATGCAGGAATAACAACAACATGGGGATATCAGATACACATTCAGTCCACCCGCTCATTGAAATAGACATTTTTGGTTCCAATAAACCTTTATGGCTACAGTTAAAACAGAAACTGACATCACGTGGCCATGTCTCTTGATCACTAGTAGAAAGATCAAGGAGGGAGAATGAAACCATTCATCTTCCCTTGTAGGATTTCGGAACGGCGTTTACGCATTTATCTTATTCACATTAAATAAATGGCATTTACAAATGGTGTTATTTTGAGTTATTCAGAACTCATGTTTAAATTCATCCATCTAGGCTGGAAGTTGCAGGGTTGTGTCTAAATCAGCATGTGTTTTCATGTTTTCTTCCCCCTCTCCTTAAGTCAACAGAAATCGGGCCAGTAAGTCAATGAATAGTGTCTTTATTCCATTTGGACGGCTTCAGCAAGAAGCTACTCCAAAGCATCTCCTAGGTGGTCTTGGTTCAAGTGCAGCCTAGAGCAGAAGCGAATTAGTGACTGAAATCCAAAGTCTTTTTTTTATTCAAAACAACAAGATTAGCTATGCAGAAAACACAAAAAGTGTTTTAGGTTTCCCTGAAAACTGGATTTGGCGAGAGACCACTAACAACATTAAAAGACTGTGATGAGATTACCAGATTTTTGCTCCAGACAAAGATGTGACTTTAAAAGCTGCAGACCTTTGATTGTGATGCTGCTTGGTAGAAATCAGTTTAAACTATTGAAGGTGTCAAAGCGGTAGGGCACATAAAGTGAGCCATAATCAAGCATGATGTATGGTTTCATGTTAGTTTCATGACTGGGGGTCGGCTGGCAGGAAAAGCAAATCCATCAAACCAACAGACAACCTATTTAGTGTCTGACTAAACACTTTAAAGTTTGCTTAATTTGATTGACTTTTACTAAAGGACACTCCCAAACTAAATTTGCAAGAAATACCTTTTAAGTAGGCGGAGTTTCTGTTTTTCCATCTCACCAGTTGAAGGTCATTCAGAACATAAAGCAATCTAGTTCTGATATGAAAAGGTTACTGCGGCTGTCACGTGTCCATTATGTAGTTTATTATAAATTGAGTTGGACATTTTGTAGGACTGTTTCATATCTTGACTGTAAACTTTATCCACCATATGATCCAATGCAAAATTATCACGTGACAAATAAATGGTCAACAGAAGATAAGTCATAAGAAGAGTAAGTCATTCTAGGGTAAAGAGCTGTCAGATGGATTTTCTTACCTGTTGAGATTGTCTAGTGAGATAAAGCTTGAGTTATTCTCCTTTTAGTCCATTTATAATGCCATCCAGCAACAGAAATGAGAATTTAATCAATGCAGAGGCTACAGAGACACATTAGCCCCCACAAAATAAGCTATGCGTTGATCTATTGCTGATTGGTTTTCTTTGAAAGGAAAGGGAACATCCACAGATAAGTTTAACACGAATAGGCAGAATTATCAAAAAGGCCACAAAGATCAAAGAATGACAGAGAAACAAAGATGCCATAAGTGACGTTTTAATAGTTTTAAATCCTTTATTCAACTTGTCAAGCTACTTCGGTTTAGACAACATTTTAAGTTGACAAATGCAACCATTCAGGTTTGAGTGCAACTGTTATTAGTTATCTCCCAACCTCATATACTTTCAATATTTAAATAGTACGTTTGTCAAATTTCTGAGAATTCATATAAAAATAAATCTTTTCTTTTTCTGGGAACTGTTGTCAGGAAAGAGCAACGCCACTATTTTCTGCTGGCTGCAAAACACTTCAGAACCATTAAAGTAACACACGCGACCTTGTCGGTGCCTTTGTTTTGGTTTTGGCGAGGTGAGGTCACACCATGTTGTGCCCTCAGGCTAATGGCAGGCTAAATGAGCCTGGTGAGTTGCAAAGGTTGGTCTCTGAGCTGATTATTCAGGAGATCGGCTCCTACCTGATGCCGTTTATGCCATTATTGAATCTGTTGGATAGAATTTGATTTTCCTTCTTGAACACTGTTCACGTAAAATTTAGACTGTCAACTTTGATGCAGTGCTTGGTCCACTAACTCAAGCCTGTAGGTCTTAGGCGTCGCCACTGATTCCCTGTAGAATGGCTGACCTTAACCCCACCCCCACCCCACCGCTAGTCTGGGGGTCATCGCACTTTGACCTTGGTAGTTATAAGGGTGCTTTCCCACTGAGAGGGTTGAAGGCCTAGAACCCCTAGGCTGCAAAAAAGCACACATGCAACAACTGAACATGTACATCCACAAGCATAACCACATTCAAAATACCCGCTGAGGTTTGCTGTTGAGTCAGCAAAAACAAACTCTCGCACTTCTTTCTATAATAATCAAGTTTGACTTTGAAGGTTTTTCTGTGAGCATTATTAAATTTCCCTAGAGTCGCAAAGTCTGCCACGGCTTTATTAATTAGTGCAAAGTGCGGAGAGTGATTTACAGCCAGTCTTTGGTGTCAGAGTCAAGAGTGGTGCAAATGGGTATCATTAGTCTGCAAGATGTTCTAAGTAGTGGCCATATACACATAATGAAAGCTTTCATTAGGAATCTAGAGGGATTGGTTATGCAAGTTGTGTGTGTGTGTGTGTGGTCCAGGTACTTCTCATGTTATGGGGATAACAGGAGAACATGTCTTCCTCACCAGTACAAAAAGCCAATTGCTACATTGTAAATCCTTAAATTTTAGGGCAAAGATCTGTTTTAAGGTTGGGGTGGGGGTTAGTCAAGCAGTAGCTATGTTTTAAATGACAGTAAGTATTTAAGAAATTGTTGTAAGTCAATACAATGTGTTCTGAAGTCATAGAGACATAAGTGAGTGCGTGTTACTGTGTTTTCACCTACTTGTGTATCAGGATTTATATTTTTCATGTAGTCACCACCCAGTGGCAGGCTTTTCTTTAGCCTGACAGCTTATGATTTTCAAAGGTTTTTACAGGAAAAGATTTTTCTGATTGTGCAAGGCATGCCAAGGTTAATACATCAAATTTACGAAAGTTCATAAGAAATGATATAAAATACAAAATTGAATAGAATAAAGCTAGCAGAAATATACAAAAATCATTGGAAACTCTTCTTAGATTCTGACCGATCACTTTGCTATGACTAAATATTAATCACAATCTGGCTTATAAGATTACTTTATATTGTAATGATTATCTGTCCTATTTGAGCTAACTCAAAAATGACTTTAGTGATAGTGTTACTTGCTCCACCCCTCAATCTAGAATAAAATACCCCAAAAACAATTGCCATAAAAGCTTGCAGATTTCCCAATGCACAAACCCTAATGACCATAATAATCTCTGAATTTTCATAAGGATAGATTGCATTGAACTTTGGTACAGACGTGAATAATAACCCACTGAATAAATTGTCCCTATTACTCATGACTAAATGCCTTCAAGACTTTTAATTCATCAGTCTCATCTGCACTTTGTGTTTCATGCTGAAAAAAATGTTGCATGTTGTTAATAATGCTGTGCTACAGCTTTTTGAAAAATCCTATTGGAAAGGAAGAGGTCATTATAATAAGGACACATTTCAGGCAGATGATTACACCATGCTAGTGATCTAGTGAAGAGTGACATTGTTTTCAAGCTTTATCTATAAGTTCCTTTGAAATGTACAAAGTAAACCAGAAACTGAGAAACGTTCACCTTCAAAGTAAAAGTTGTACCTCAGCACTGCAGCCAATACATTTACTTTGAAGGCAAACAGTCTCTGTTTCCAGTTTGTGTTGCACTTGTTTCACTACCACTCGGAGAGTTATAAGCTATTGTTGTTAGCTAAACTGATGTGTTTCATGCAATGGAACTGTTGCTGCAAAAGCTCGACCACACCTCTGTTTTAATCTGGTTCTAGGTTTGTGTGAGAACATCTGGTTGGATGACCTCAGGGCTCCCACAGGTGTTTGAATGTGAAGCAGCTCAGACACACATGCAGGTGCCAGTCCGTTTAAAGCTACAAGAGTAGCAATAAAATCTTATTATCACATCTAAAATAGATGGGGAGTCAATGATAGGATGACAGGAACGGGGTGATGTGTTCATGTTTTTTAACACATGTTAAGAGGTGAGCTGCTGCATTCTGGACTAACTGCAAGCAGCGTAAAGGTGATTGTTCAATAGAAAAGTACTAGTCGAAGTCCTTGCGGTATGTGATAAAAGCATGAAGAACTGTTTCCAGGTCCTTCTGCAAGAGATAAGACTCTATCTTGGCAATGACTCTGAGTTGATAAAAACCAAGCTGGTTCTTTAGCAGACCATTTCCCAGCAACCTCTACCAACCACTCACCAGACAGTTGGGGATTATATATTTTTCAGATGGTCATGGACTGGTCAATCAATCTTTTTCACTTGACCCTACATTTTCACCATGACTGTAACATGTTTAAAATGGCAGACATGTTAATGTAACATATTTAGTGGTCACGTGTCTGCAAAACCTCAGGAGCCCCCCTGGCAGCAGGTTTAAGGAAATTCCACATTGGCTTCCTTTTTCTCAGAACCCAGAATCTACAGCTATCTTTATACCAACTATACTATACTGACCACATATTACATACAGTATGTTGTTCTACCGTTTAGTGTTTATGAGTGTTATATTACTTTTTGATAGTAGAATTTGGTATCTGTCTTGAATAAAACCACACATAGGAGATACATATACAGGATCCCACATACAGACAGGCAGTCAAACATACAGCCTCACTGTCATCCCTGTATGCAAGCTCCGTACATGTATTGGTTGTGAACTAAGGCCATAAATAGCAGGAGAAAATTTTAGGAAAAGCTAACCTATTTTCTTTACATATTGTTAAGTGTTGTGGACCACCAGGTGGCTCCACTCACACCCAGTGTGAGGGGAAGTGAGAGGTTAAGGTTTTTGGCGCCTTGAACGTTCAGTTGTGTGAAGCCGAGATTAAAGTTGGAGTAAAATATTGGGATGTCTCGTGTCATCCTTACATACGTCCACAACTGTCATTTAAAACGAAACACAGATTCAGTTGTCCTGAAGTCTGTTCCAAAGTTTTGGTGCTATAACCTGAAAAGATTCTGAACTTCACTGGAAGCCAGTGAAGGAAAGCAAGAGTAGCATAATCTCTAAGAGCTGGTTGGTTTTTGCAAGTAGCCTAAGTGCGGTTTTCTGGACCAACTGAAGATGGATAAGTGAGATCCATGTGAATAGTGAGCTACAATAATGAAGGTGGACGATCATTAAAATGTGTACAAAAAGACAGTAGCTGTTTGATTTTTGCACTTTTTCATAGTTGAAACAAGACTGGATGAGCTTTCAGATATGAGATTCAAAGGTCCGATCATTTGATGTTGCAGGTGAGGGGGCCGATGTAATGACTGATTTCTTTAGAGATGTCAAGTCTAAATACATCAACTTCAGTTTTGCCAAGATTGACTGTCGAAGATTGAGCCCTGAGTGACCCCGTATATGAAGGGAGATGAGGGCATAGAGTAGTTAATGTGAATAATGAAATATCTGTATTTTTAATGAGAATGGTATGATTGTTGATATCAAAGGCTGCAGTTTCAAAGCACAGTTTTCCGCAATTGAAAATGCGATGACATTTATAACTTGTCCCGCGCTGTTTGTTTACAAGCACATGGAACTTGCATGACATAATTCAGCAAACGCTCATGAGCACATGTACAAACTGTGTGCACAAAGCAGTCAGTTAACCACAGACAACACCAGCTCATCACTAACACCGAGTAGTCAGAACAATCTCTCACCTTATGTAATCTGTGTATATCCTGTATGCTTTTCATGTCTTCTGTTGGTAAATTAATCATTAAGACCAGCTGCTGCATTGGCCAGTGTGGCTTCCGTTTTTCTCAAGCTGAGCTTCAAGCTGTTCCAGGGACGGAATGAGACATGGAAAATTTGCATTGGGAAAAAAAAAAAGCGTTGGGGGGGGGGGGTATAACATTGGGGAGATCGTAAAACAAATAATATGTCTGGATTGTGTCGCTTCAAAATTAATTCTGTAATAAAAAGGTTGCCGTTGTGCTTTCCTTGTTTTTGTTTTGAATTTAACATCATTCTTCCCAACTTTTAAACATTCGCCTGTCTAGGAAATGAGCCAAAATTAGACATGAAAGGATGCAGGAGCATTTGGGTAAAATTAGGAGCTTATCCACAGGGGCATCTTCTGATGGCTTTGGTCCTTGGAGACTCAGCAGCTGATTTAATCTCTATTCCTGTCCTCCCTGCTGCTGCACACAGATGGTTATGTTCCTTCAAGTGATTTGAAAGGTTCCTTAAAAAGGACGAACCAAAATGAAAGATGTGACCTGTAGGGGGTGGGGGAAAAGACACATTCTTCATTAGTGTTTGTATTTTTTCTCCATGTAAATTCTTTTCCTTTCCTCTTTTTTTTCCCTCGTTTTCTCTCACAACATACGCGCACACACACACTCTGTGGGAGTTGGCTGCTATGGTGGCTGAGTGTGTGTGTGATGCCAAGGCTGCAGCCTGGTGCGGCAGTAACGGTGAGTCATAGCTAGCAAGAACACAGCAAGTTGCTTTGGCATATCATCATAACACACACACACACACAAATGCACACACACCACAGGGATCCTAAAACCAGGTGTGGTGCAGATGCAGAAGCTTCCCAGATTCACGTTAGAATCAGAAGGTTAATTTGGTTTGATGAGCTTTCTCTTGCCCACTTTCCCTTTGTATATTTTGATGTATCTCTCTCTCTCCTCTGTGTAGTCATTTGCTCTACTCTGCTCTCGCCTCAAAGTTACATAAATTCATACCCACTCAAAACACCAGCTCTCTGACAACACAGTCTTCCCATAAAGACAGGAGCACCATCAGCTAAATAACCAAAAAGCAGAAGACGACACTAAGCCTCCTGGTCATCACCTTGTTTACATATTTGTAGAGATGGTGGCGTGCTCGGCTGGAGAAATCTTTGGTGGTGTGCCATATGCACAAATGTGTGCGTGATTGTTTTTGACTAAGTGCCTGCATGCGTACGTCAGCATTCACGGATTGCGTTTGCATTAAAAGCCCCCATTAATGATGCAGAGATGTGATTAGATGGAGAGATCAGTGGCTGTTCAGGCAACCTGCGAATATCAGCTAGAGGGGGGCACGGCACCATTCTCGTGACTAAAAGCCTCATTAGACTTTAATGTGGTATGGCGAGCAGCAGCGCAGATCAGGTAGAGGGGACTGAATGTACTGCAAAATAAAAACTTCTGAAGTACATTAGATAATTTGAGAACAGTTTGGTTTGATGTATGATCATAAAAATGAGCTATCAGTTATGAGTAATCAGTTATGATATAACTGGACAATGAGTGTCTTATCCTTCTTTGGACTGCTCCTCTTCATCTGCCTCCATCTCACTCTATCCCTTTCATCCTTTTCTCTCACACCAACTTTCAGCATGTCCTCCTTCACGACATCCACAAAGTCCCTACTGTCATTGCTACACTCCTACCTTTCTTCCTCTCTCACTGCCGCCTCCTCCTCCTCCTCCTCCTCCTCCTCTGTTTTTGCCCAACATTCTTGGTGATCCACATTCTTGATTTGGCAAAGATCTTACAACAAATGCCTTTCCTGACGCACAACTACCCATTTATTCAGGTTTGGGAACAGCGCTAGGGGTATCCCACCTAGGTTAACTGAACACTTAGCGTGCTGGCCTAAAATAATAACTGGTAAATCGTAATTTCTGTACACAGGAGAGAACTTGAAATGCAAATGGTGACGTAACACCAACTGGATAAGACTGGTGAACAGTGATAAGATCGCACAAACACACATATTCCTGAGGGTTGCATCTTTTTGCATCTTTTCTTACACTTCATCAGGAGATGCACTGAGGGACTGCGGGTGAATTAAAAACAGCTCTCCTAACAGTCTCTCTGTCTCTCTCGCCTTCTCATTGCTCCGTTTCTTCTCTGCGCACACACCTGATCCCACCTGTCTGTTATTCTACACCCAGCAGCAGACTCGGGGGATCTCAGACAGGTGTAGCGTTACAGCACTGACACACTTTGCCATCAGCCACAGCGTTTAGTTTGCACTGTTTGGGAAGTTGTGTGCCGGCTCTGCTGAGCTGTTTTCTCTTTGCGGGAACTGTGGACGATATTTCACTTGGTGAGTCACTGTGTGAAACTTTCTTTAGTGAAAAAGAAATTGCTCTTAATCATATTTATCAAATACTGGAATTGTTGCTGATTACACGCAAAAAGAGAACGAGGTCTACACTCAGTATAAGTAAGTGCTATATTTCGCTGCATGTCACTCGGCATCCTCTGTACAGCTGTAGAGTGACTGATTAAGTAAAAACTATGTATATCAAAATCTATCAAAATAAAAAAAAATTCTGTTTATTGTGCTCGGCCAGTAACGTGATTAGAGTGCTCGGATTTGACTCACGGCTGCTTTCAATAATTCTGAGAGATGGATGAAAGATGGAGCGAGAGAAGGACGAGAAGGTTTTAGAGACAGAATGATAGATGGAGCAGGCACACAGGAGGCATGTTCAGTGGACACAAGCCAAAAAAGGGCTAAGCCCAACAGAGAGAGCTTTCTCACATCCCACCCAAGAGACTTTTAGCCTCTCGCATGCACACTGTGTGTCCTACCCCTCTCGTTCCTTCTCTTTTTATAGCCCTCTCCTCCCCAGATTTTCCTCTCGGTCTGTCTCTGCTCTTCCCTTCTTTCTTTCCACTCTTTTCACAGAGGTGATGACAGAACCTCCCCGGCACGTGTTACGCAGATGAGCCTCCAGAGCCTCAAGACGCACACCAAAACACATCTACACCCAAACACATGGTGAATGGATAAACTCAACTGCACCATACTCACCTGAGTGCAGGAGCATTCCATATAGTGAACATAGAGTGAGGCCGGGATGTCTTACATTGCGAGACTGTAATATGCTCTTGACGCTCTAGTTGTTAAGCTAAATACAACAGGGTGATGCTTTGCTCTCTAACTCAAAGTGCAGCTCCCTTCAAGTTGTTGTTGTTGTTCGTTTTTTTTGTACCGTGTCTGGACCAGTGGTGGTTGGTGACTCAAAATACTGAGGGAAGTCTGGAGGACAACCAAGCCACAGGCTGATGTGATTTTACACCACTTGGCTTCTACTCACTACATTTTTTTGTAAAAAAATGTTTAATGTTCATTGAAAAGTTAAGCAGTAAAACAATGGTTTACACAATTTAATTTAAACATTGTGGTTGCTTATGTGTCACAAGAAGCTTGTGAGCCCAATGAGGGGTGACACAGCAACCAGTATATTACAGCAGGAACTTTACACAAAGCTTTCTGACTTAATTACAGCCTGAAATTAGTGAAAACACAGGAAAAAATGAAGATTGCTCAAAGCTTTTCTTCTACTATGTTAGTTTTTGTGTCTTTTATGGTGAAAAAGAAATATTGTGGAGACTTCTATGGACTAGTATGAGTCAAAGCAATGTTAAACTCCCAAGTCAAGCTCACAGAAGCCATAAGGACATCAAGCAACTTCTTTGGTTATAAGTTTTTCTTCTATCTTGAGCTCATTTGGGGGGTTTTTTGGTTTGGTTTTTTTTTGTGATTGTTGGAAGTCAAAGACTGGACATTCCTACTATTCCTACATGATTGTGTTGATGAAAGTATTAGTGCATTTTGATTACTTTTCTGGTGTATCTGGATTGTGTTTTGCAACTGCGCTTTCTGACAACGGAGCCAGACAAACTCAGGTTCAAACCACAGAACTCTAAACAGAACCGATATCGAGCAACAGTGAGCAACAGACATAATGTAGAAAAAGATGCATCAATCTAAACTGCTGAAATCCAAACCATGCATTTTAAATCAATATGATTTGACACAGGGCTCTGTAAAAAATGCCAGACAAAATTTTACTGCCAGAGAGTGTTTTGTTTCTTCTCCAAGCAAATAATGACCGCATTATCTGGCCAAAATCTGCACTTGTTTTCGTTCATAAGCCTGTGGGAGAGTGGTTTTCTGTTGGACCACATACACGTTTCACTGGGTGTAGTTTGACGAGAAAGCATGAAAGCATTGCATCATCACTGCATATATCAGAACCTTTATGTTATGAGGTGCTGATCACTAATTATGTCCTACATGTATACATTCTGTGTATATATCATCTGAAACTTAACACTGCTATGAGTTTCTCTGAATAAGTTTGGGCAAGCGTGCTCATTCATACATCGGAGACGGTTCATGTGTGTAACATGTGTTTCGTATTAGGTTTCATTGGTCTATCAGAGCCAGGTTCTCACCTCTAAAGGCTCTGGGTTTATGTTTGAAGGGTGATACGAGACAAGTTTGAAAAATAAATTGTTCTCACTGTGCTGCAAATGCAGAGATGAAAACTGTTGTACTACTCACTCTTTTAGGCCAAGTTAGCTAAGATCAAACTGTTATATTCTGTACATTTAAGGAAAGAAATACAGCTTCTACTTACAAAGCTTAGTTAGCTTAATCCAAAGATGGGAAATGGGAAGTCGTTAAGATAGCTTTGGATCTTGATGTTAGGTCTAGAAACCAATTGGCAACCACTTGCAGCCACGTTCAACTGGTAAAAATCTTATTTCCTTGACAGGTTGGTGAGCGGTTGCTGGTTAAAACCACAAGTAGGGATGTTGCACCATAGGCTTCTTTGTGACTGCTTCAGCAACCAGTAGCCGTACCTTGTATGGAAGACACCACTTTGGCTGCAAACACTTGCCAACTATTAACTAAGCAGCTATGAAATGGTGAAAAACGCGATGCAACCCAAAAATGGAGATCATTCACGTTCAGAATAAAAGTCTTGCCTTATGGCTGAAACCAATATGTGTCAGAAGGTGCAACTTTTACTTTGAAGGTGAACAGCCCCATTTCTGGGTTGCATTGTATTAATAGAAGTTTAACTGCTGCTGGATGGTTAGATAGTTACTGTTTGCAAACAAGTCACTGTCTCCCACACAAACCACAAGTGGCAGTCACAGTGGCTATCTGCTAGTGACCAAAGCAACCAAGTAGTTTAGTTTCTAAAACTATTCATTGTAGTTATGGTGTGGCTAACTAGCAAACCAAAGTAAAAAGTGAGTGGAAAGCTAAGTAAACAAAGTACACAAACAAAAAACCCACAATCCTCTCAAACAGAAGACTTAAACGGTTATTATAATTTCCGCCTCCGCTAGTCCGCTTGGGTCTGTTTGGGTCTGAGTGACGTGTTCACTATTTGAGCACAAGGGTTTTGTCCAGATGTCCATGTGCCTGCCAAGTTTTTGTGACTGTGAGGACACTTTACATTATCATACACCAACTACGCATGCACTCAAGGCAGTTGAGAGAAGTATAACAGGAATGATTACTCAGCCGTGGTGTCCCCAGCTGTTCGTGTCCATCTGTCCACAGCAGAGGATAATCAAGGCCCTGAAACTTGTCAAGATAGACCTTTTGCTCTTAAAGTGGACTGCTATTTATTTGCATCCAGTGCTGTGGTGGCTGGTACATCAATGCACAGATGCCAAAAGGCGCTTTGTGCAAATCTCTGTGACTTTAATGACATGCCGGCAGTATTTGATGTCCGAGGCTGAGAAGATGTTAAGTCAGCACAAATTAGATTAAGCTTCCCAAAATGTTGAACAGTTCAGGAACAAAGAGTTCAAAGCTGTAAAACCTCATCGTATATAAACTGAGTGTTCTGAAAGGCTCCTAGACTAATTATGGCAACTTCCTTGATAACTCAGTGATGAAAAATATGATAACACTGTTGCCAAGTGGATTTCACTTTTCTTTTCTTTCTTTTTTTTTTTTAAAGCAGCAGTGTCGAACTGAAAACTTAATCTGCAAGGAAAGGACAGTTCTCCCGGACACCTCAGTTAGGGAACCTTCAAAGAGTTCTGAGAAAATGTTGTGTTCCTATATTTTATCTCTCTTTGACGTGTTGCGGTCTGGGGGACTGTAGGGAGGGTTTGACATATTTGGCTTCAGTTGTAACGACAGGAAAATTCATTTCTGGACTGTCAAAGACATTTGTTCTCCTTGGCCTCCCAAGTCGAGAGCACAGTCCAAGGTCTCTTTTCTCTTCTCCTTTCCTTCCCTCTTCACAGTCCCTCATGCTCCTCTCCCTCCTCACTTTCACCCTCCCTCTGATCTCCGGTCTTGCCCTTGGCTGACATATCCCATGGATTTTGTGTGTGTGTATGCATGCATGTGTGTGAGTAAAAGAAATTCCTCAGTATGGCCCAGGAGCTACGTGCTGTCACATACTTCCTCCCTGTAGTCAGAGCCTTGAGAAAGGAGAGCAGAAAGAGGAGGGAGGCTTGCCTTGAGATACTTTCAAAAAGGTGCATAAGCAGGCAAAACCCTTTTCCCTGCATACATAGGAATATTCCACCTCTACCGCAGGTGAATCTTTAAGACACATAATGTTTTTGATTATAAACACAGTTGTATGACTGCAACATACCACTCAGGTCACCACATATATTTCTATCTTTTAGTTGTTGATCTGTTTATATGTATAGTTTGTCTCTCCCTTATCTTCATTATTATAGATGTACAGCTCAAAATAATGTCTTTCTTTTAAAGAATGGTTCATCTGTTAACCTAATAAGGTGAAACACAAATTTCACGATTAGTTTTGACAGTGTCAAAGTATCTGTTCTCAACCCAGCATTTACACAGGCTTTAGCTTTAAGATATACCCAGCTTTATTGTCATTAAAAGTTCACAAGCTATTATCCTGCTTTGGAGAGTTAATCATGTATGGTCATTGGGTTAGCAAAGGCTTAACAGTTAGACAGCATCGTATAGGAGAGGTTTAGTATTAACCGAAAAGAGTGAGGTAATCACTTTAAAATCTATTGACTGAAGAGTAGATGGCGCATTTAGATCAACCTATAAATGGTCAGAAACCTGAATCAGACACGAGTAGAACACAAACATGGCAGCATGGCTTAGGTGTGGAAATTTGCATCTTAGCAAATTGAAATATTTCTGGAGCAATGTCCTTTGGTGAGACCAAACTGAAAATGCACAGTGTTACATTTCGACCAACTATTTAACAAGGTGATGGAGGGGAGATAATCTGAGCTTGTTCCAGGAGGTTTGTAATCACTGAGTCAACCATGAACTCCTTTATATACCAAAGTATTCTAGAGTCAAATGTGAGGCATCTGTCTAACGGCTGAACTTTAGCCATATCTGGATCAATGATCCTGAACACATCTACAACAGAATAGATGAAAAAGAAGAAAAAAATCAACGGCCCAATCCAGATCTCAACCCAACTGAAAAAGAGTGGTGGGACCTTAAGAGAGTTGTGCATAAACGAATGCCTGCGAATCTCAATGAAATGAAGCAAAGCTGTAAAGAAGAGTAGGTCAGAATTCCTTCACAACAATGAGAGAGACTGATAAAGTCATGCAGAAAACAACTGTTTCAAGTTATTGTTGCTAAAGGTGGTTCTACTGAGTCAGAGTGTACTTTTTGTTTTTTTACTCATGTGACTGTGCTTTTCTGTCATGCTGAGTTTACTCTTGATGTTCGTGAACCTCATTAACAACAGCAACAACAGCTATGACCAATCTCAGTGATCCAGTCCTGAGGATGACCAATTCTGCTGATAACTTTGAATTTTATCATCATACAGTGTAGCCCACAGGGTAACAGTCCAATAAATGAGGGCACCAAAGAGCTTCTAACCACACTTACAGCCCCATTCTTCCAGTCTATGCCATTCAGTAAATTAAACAGAACAAACACCAGGAAGTGCATTTTAGGTTGTATTTTTTTTTTTTAAATCAATAAGTTTTATTTTTTCTTTAACCACCTTCTTCTTTATGAAATTGGACAGGTGACACCATTAACCAACCTGAAATGCATTAGCTCAGATCATAGCACAAAATTTTAAATTTTTTCAACACAATTAAAGCTTAT
>VURO01049314.1:53787-75438 GCA_015108175.1 Pelvicachromis taeniatus | reverse complement strand
ACAATAAAAAGTGACCTCAGAACACATATTTAGTGGGAAATATCTTCTATAGCCTTTCATGTTGTCCCTTCAGCTAAACCTATTAAAACTTCCTGGTTAATTTCTCCTATCTGGTCAAAACATGTTGAACCATAAGGTCAGCCGATGTGGAGCTGCGTAGTCTGGTGTGAAACTCTTGCAGGCTTGATGGTTAGAGGTTTATGCAATATTATGAATATTCTCTGATTTGCCACGTGATGTTCACTTACAAAGCTCAGTGAGAGGCTTGTTTTCTTGTGAAGCACCTATCTGTAATTTGAATGATTAAAACATTCCTTTTTTTTATAATGACAGAAAAGCTCCCTCTGTGAAAGACCGTGAAGCTTTGATTAGTTGGCGATTAGCATGTAGTCTCTCTCTCATATATCGCAGACATAAAATTAAAGATGGGTCTGTTTTTGGAGTTTTTGGACAATGACAGATTTTTTGTAGTTTTGTTGCTGTACACCACTACAGTGTATTCTAAATCAGACAGGATGTGAATGAAGTGTAGACTTTCAGCTTTAATCAAAGGGATTTGAACAAATGCATTGAATTAACTGTTTAGGAATGGCAGCCAAATATAAGGATTTGTGTAATACTTGGATGAAAATACTTTGAAGTCGATGACTGTCTAAAGTCTACAAGTCAGTCCTCTCAGTGCTAAAAACAATGCTGACTGGGCAATGAACAGATGAGGGATTCAGCCATATTTGAAAAATATCTAATACTGCTTTATTGAACTTGTGAATTAAAGCTGTAAATCTGCAGTATTCCAATAATATCTTAATTGTTTAATCTATGGTGGTGCACACAGGCCGATCTGCATGACTATAGAGCCAACTAATATGACACTGTGAGCATTTGAGACAAATGATGTTTTACACTGGTGGCCTTTTCTTTTTTTCCTAGTCCTCAAATATAAAAAGAACCCAAAGCTTTTCAACTGAAGTTTATATTTAAAAAAGTGTGAACATGTAACAACGTTTTATGACATTAATTATCCAACTACTGGAAAAGCAGTGGTACTGATAAAGGCAGAGAAGAAGAAAGGGGATCAAGGGAAAAAATACAGTAAGAAATGAGCGAGAGAAAGAAACAAAAAAAGAGAAAAATGACTTTGACAGCTGAGCTTCAGGGATCTACCCAAAGGTACTGAGTCAGCCAACACACACACACACACACACACACACACACACACACACACACACACACACACACACACACACACAAAGCTCTCCGACTGATAGACACACTGAGAAAGTCTCATATCACCATAGGAGGTTGACAAAAATCCGTCATGACACACCCATTGACTAAAAATGGGCTTTGAAGCAGAACCATGCTGTCTGCACACACATGATTACACACACATACACACAAACTGAATGCTGACGCATCCCACTGCCTTCTGCTGTCACAACTTTATCTCTACAAGAACTTCAGAGGGAGAGAGAAAGGAAACGGGGCTGTGAAAGACGTACAGCCAGAGAGTTACAGTAGCAGGAGTTAATGAAATAAATGAGGAAACGCAAGGAGGGAAACACAATGGATTATTGACTGAATTTAAATGGGAAAAGAGCAATCAATTGCTTCTCTGCACATCAGTATCCTGCAGCTTTATTTGTATGAAGGCCTCTGTCCCCGATAACACTGTTGTAAATATTTCATGGTCGGCGCCTACGCATTCTATGTAGTGTCAGGATAAAGCACTCAAGACTTGTTTCTTTTCTCTGGCCTGTCGCCGTTTACTTCAAAAAGTACCTTCAGTTAGTCACTCTGACTTGTTTAATTTTACTTTTTATTTTATGTGTGGCTGGTTTCCTTTGACCTCCTGGGACAACACATGTGATGCAGCTCGGGTCATTTTCTTCATAGTTCATGCGTGCTGAAATATGATCCCTGTTTCGACAAAAGCTCATCAGATCTGTGAAGTTGTCACGGCTGCAGCAGCAGACGTGTGGAGTAATGAGTGAGGGACCCAAAATGCAAATACTGGCTGTGATGCAAGTGAGCTTTATTTGCAAGGTGAGGATACAAAAACAGAAATGGAGAAATGGCATGGACAGAAACTAAGGAAAACCTAAACTGGGAAAACTAAGAAACAAGGAACCACAACTAACAAACCTAAAATGCAAGGGGATTTAAAGCAGAGGTAACACGGGCAATGATAAGTGGGGAGGGACCACAGAGGGGACCACAGGATGATACATGGCGGTAAACCAGATAGACCAGTGACAAGCAGAAGAAAACACAGGACTTAAATACACACAGGAGCAATCAGAGAATGGGAGACAGGAGGGAAACACAGGACGAGACAAGGAGGAGCAAAACCAGACACACTACACACAGGACAGGGACTATCAAAGTAAAACAGGAAATACAACAGGTATGCACAGACACAAGCTTACCACTAAGACATCAGACATGGCAACAGGGAAGGAACACAGAGACTTGGCACAGAAGGAGCTCAAAAATACAAAACAGAAACCAACCCCTAAGAAAATAACATCTTAACAAGAATTAACCTGAAACTCAAGATAATAATCAAATAATAATAATGATAATCAAAACAAAACCTCTGAGTGCACAGACTCAGGCCCATGACAGAAGTAGATTTCAGTACCCATACAGGTAAGTACCTCAGGTTAGCTTCTCTCATGAAATCAAGTTCTTGTTTTCAAATGTTTAACTAACTTTCAAGTGTGAGAGCAGTCTGGTGGACAATTAACCTGTGCACTACCTGCTAGCTCAAATATTTATAGAGTCTGAGGCACGTTAATGGAAACTGCAGAAACAATCAGATCAGATTTATGCTCATCAAATTCACTTTCAGTAGGATTATACTATACCTTTGAAGGACTGGATGAAGTCTTTACATTAGGAGGGATCTTAGATAAGAACTGTGAGGTTTTTGCATTGTAAGAAGTCAGCCGGGGAAGACTTCTTCCACTTTCAACTCAGAGGAGACACTAATGATCAAGAGAGGAGATCAAGAGTGTGCTGCAGGGATCAAACCTGGGAAGGTGTCCCCTACAGAAGAGGTGCATTTGCGCAAATGGGGGTTAAAGCAGACATGCACATTCCTGGTTTTGTCTTTGTTATCTGGGGTTCAACAGGCAGGACTTTGCATAATGCAGCTGGATCCGCTTTGTGTCTCTTCAAAGACCTCATTGAAAGAAGAGTTAGAGTGGATCATCTCATCAGCAGAAAGAGGAAAAAAAAGTGAACAGCAGTCACATTCACTGCTGTAATGGGTGAGCTTTATGCTTCTTTTAATTACCGAAGTTAATTAAGTGTTGTTTTTCACCACGTTTGAGCGTTTACAGAGCCGGCTTGAAACCAGCCGGCTCACAGCAGTTTGTCAAGCAAACGAAATGATTTTTACTTTCCATGTTCATAGACACAAGTTATCAGTGAACTACATGAATAAGTAATGTTTTTCAACAGCAGGTGTTTGGCTGTAGGGGGAAAGCGTTTTATGTGCAAAAGCAGGGCGGTGTCACCATGGCAACCAAGAAGACAAATGTTGAAAAGCGCCGTTTTATTATGATCGAAACCATATTTTTCTAAATTTAAGTTTAAGTATTTTTTTTATGTCTCAAGTGTATTTAAAATCATAAAGTGACATGCAAACACAGTGATGGCTGTGACTCACACTGGGTCTCTGCTGTGAGAGCCAACACGACTTACCCATCTCGCCCTCCAACCTGACTTTGAAACTTTGAGGAACAAAAACTAGAAGAAAGTTCATGTTCAGCAACACAAAACAACAGATTAAAGGTTTTGACTATATTACGAATGGATGTCTTGACATTTTCCACCAATGTCAAAGAAAAGTTTTTATTTATTAGTAACCTCAAAATTGAATTTTGATGGGCTTATGTTATGCTGGCTATGTTTTTCTGTGGTTGGTCACCGGGTGACTAATGCTTTTACAGAAGCATGGCTGTTGCATTTGAATGCTTATGACATTAAACTGTTAAATGGGAGCCAGATAGTGTGCAGATTTTTCCCTGTTTGTAGACATGCACAAACACACCAAACACAGCATCTGGGCCCAAAGCGGAATTTTTAACCTGCAGGAAGTATTTTATACTTAATTACCTCCTGTTCTGCACATCTGACAGTGTAAAATAAAGTCTTCTGACATCGCAACACTGCAGAAAAAAATACAAAAGTATGTCATGTCGTACCTCCTTCAAGGCTCCTGTGACTCCCGCTGTGAGTGGACATGCATCTCCTCCAAAAAAGAAAAGGATAAAAGGAAAATCTTCCAAAGGTGATTGGCTTCAATCGTCCATCCCTCCAGGATCCTAAGGTGAGCAGCAAACATTATGGCAAATCATTCCACCCCAGACAAAAAAAATTTGAACTACTCCCCTCAAGCAAGAACAGCTTCTTTCCAGTTGCAGCTCACCTCATCAGCAAGGGTTGAGATCCCTACTGATAGGAACACTTAGGCCACTGATAGACTTGCTTTTTAGCACTGCAGTCTCACTCATTGCTCACCAGCTTTCTTTTTTCTGGGATATCCAGAGGAATTAAACATATTCCCATAATCATCCCTGACCAATAACTGAATCTGTTCCTTGTGTTTTGGCTTGAGTAGTGTGTTAATTATTGTATAGATATGGGGACAAAACCCAAAATGATCATACACTTGTGACTTGTAGCATTCACCAGCTCACATATCAGTGGACCTTTCTTCCCTCTCATTGGTAGCTGCGAAAAGTTTATCTTAGTAACATCCACTTTGAATGCTCACCTTATGTTTCTGCTGCTTTTGTGTCCAAAGGAATTCGATTTGTTTAGTCTCCGTATTTCCATCAGAACGAACCACATAAAAAATTATAATCCGTGCTCATCTGTCTGTGTGTTGCATGGTGAGCTTCTTTGTATAGGTGTGTGGATTTTTGCAACACCAAACAATCGTCACACTGCCCTTTCAGTGTGACTAATGAGGTGTGGAACTGTGATGGCTCGTTGGCTCAGTCGGATAAGATCTGAAGCTACAATAGTGCAACAGATCAGGTAACATTCATGCAAAGAGTGTGTGTCCTGTTTTTAAATAAAAGAGCACTGAAAACTCAAATGTACGTTTTCAGGCTTCTGGCTGAATTCATGAAGGGTGTCGCCACGACTTTCATTTCACAACCATGTTTTCGAAAAAGCTGTGACACAACACAACATATAAATATAGTCCTGTTGTCTCTGAAACTCTCAGTATGGTGGCAGTCAAAAGTGCTAACGTCGAGTCCAAAACCAGTGGCTGACGTCACACTGGCTGCGTCCTGTATGATGACAGCAAGCCAAATGAACATTTACAATAAAACAATAAACGGGCGCTGCAAAAAAACCCACGAATAATAAGCTGCATGCTTGCAGATTTAATACAATCAGTCCAATCGAGTCTTTCTTTTCATTTCAGGTTGTGGTCGGTGCTCGGCTGGTACATTCAACTATTTTCTTTTCTTCCTTCTCTGTCATTGCAGCAGTTTTATTTGTTTTTGAGGAAACAGCTCTTTGCATCTGAGGTCATGACCACAGCTGTCACAGTGCTCAGTGATGCACAGTGTGTGTGTGTGTGTGTGTGTGTGTGTGTGTGTGTGTGTGTGTGTGTGTGTGTGTGTGTGTGTGTGTGTGTGTGTGTGCGCATATATGCTGCATAAAAAGAACTGAGTTTAAGGGCACAGAGGTTGTCTGAAATTATTTAAACTCCATTTACACTGCTGTTGCCCTGCCACAGAGAGTACGGTGGGTAAACACACACACAAACATGTGCACACACCTTTTAACCACTGCTGTAAAGACCAGATATTGGGGCTGACAGCTTAAAAAGGTTTCAGCAATACGAGGCTAAGTTACACCTTCAGAAATGCACTGGAGCGCACACACAGACACACACACAGAGGATTACAGTCTCAGCAGTGTGACAGCTGTGGTCAACTCTCTGAGCGGCTGCATGAAAACAAAAAAATCTGCAGCTCTAGCACAAAAATGCTCTTTTCCGCCTCAAAGCTGCAGCACACGAGTAGCAGAAGTACTCGTGTGCTGTGAGCCGTCTGAGGAGAAGCGTTTGTGGAGAACGGGGATTGTCTGGCTTGGGTGGATTTTACAGTTTGAGATGTATTTTTAGAGCCGGTGAAGCATGAAGCTGCTGACTCTTACAGCTAACTTTTTACATGCAGCTGAACATCAAGGCTCCGATTAGACAGATTAACATGAATGAAATCTGAATGCAAATTCAAACACAACGATAATCAGTGTGAGCAACACTTCTTCCAGACACCGTGATCTGAAGAGTGGAGCTCTTTGTTAGTGAGGCAAAGTGCTGCACTCAGTGATACTAGTATGGAAATCCAACACTGCCAAAATACAAACTGTACATTTTTCTAAATGGCTTACATATTAAAAACGAACATTTCAGTGATGGCAGATTGTTTGTGGTGAGCAGATTATCATCGTGAAGAAAACAATGTTCCAAAGTTGGACTCTAACAGAGGACACACTCGAGGCATAACCTCATTGTTATGTCATGTCAGGCCCAACCTGCTACAGCAACGTGAACCTAGCAAAGTGATGATTGTATGTTTACTGACACCTGGATGTTCACGTGAATGTGGAAAAGTCGTCTTTACAAAATGATTTTGTGTCATTTGAAATTATCACAAAAAGAAAATAAAAAAGGCATTTGTGTGACATTCTATAAATCAATGAAACCTATATTAATGCATTTAATGGTATACATATTTTTTTCTTTTTTTAACTTTTATTATTTTAGTGCACTTTTGGTGAGAAATGACACTTGACCTAGTGATTAACCTGACCGTGGAGGTTTCCCTCTGGATCCAGTGTTATGCTTCCTGCTCAGCCTGAGGACAGTCAGGCCTCAGGTGTGCTGTGTTGTGTTGTGTCGTGTTGTGAGTTTAACACATGACGTGACATCTTAGAGCCTCCAGGACTTCTCGATCACAGCATGTACCGAGCACTGAGCGCAGCTGCACCACCAGCCTCCTGTCGCTCTGTTTGGGGTGCTCGTAGTCACGCCGACAGTCGATATGGGAACTTTAGTGTCTGCTCCCGCCTGCAGTCTTTTCCTCTCAGTGTGCCTCTGTTGTATTTCTTTTTGTGAACACTGGTTCAATAAATCAAATGGCTTCTCCTTGCGCACCAGACACATATTCCTCACTCTACACTGGAGCTTTGGCGCGGTGAGCTACACAGAATACACCTGTTAGCAAATGTCAGCATATCTAGAACTTTATACACTTTTTGGAAGAGATTATAAAACTGCCTTCCAGGCTAATTTGGCATCAGTCAATAACGATACTGTAAGTAATCGCGAGTTAACGATTTAACATTAAACCTTATCTCTGTTCAAAACAGGGCACGCAAAGTATCTCTTTACTACAGTATTTACCAGGTGTAACATGACATTTGGCCAGATTCATGCAACAAAACATCTGCCAGTACCATAACTGAGCCATACATGCCAGAGGGAGTCCAAATTAGGCTCAAATGTACCTGCTATCTGGGATAAAGACCCCCCCACCCCCACCGAGGAGTGGCTTTTCCATAATGCTGTGTGCCATCGATGCAGCATGTGATTTTTAAACAAAAGGATCCAAAAATATGATTTTTGGGTGTCTTATTTTAGATTTCAGCATCTCTTTAACAGGCAAGAAAAACATGTAAAACAGCAGCACATGTTTGACATACGTGTAAAATCTCTTAATCCTCTTCCATGAAGCACAAATCTGTCAGAGATTCAGAGAATGAAAACAGCATCAGGATACATCTGAGGGAAAATAATTCAGTTTCCTTGGAAACCAGGCAAATGTGACAACTGCAGCAAAGCAAAAACTCCGACTTTGTGGGGTTTTTTTTTCCCTTACCGGCCATTTGTCTTCCCTGAGCCTCTGAGACGCTTCAGATCCTGAAATCACCAACATTTGAAGCAGAAAGCCAGACTGGAGATAAGGTGACAGGAAGAGGAGCCGCTGACATCACAAGCTGGAAAACTGCCAAACAAACCATAGTCTTAAAAAAAGCGTCGAACACCAGAGGTGGCTGTTCTCTGAGGGGACCAGGTAATGTGTTACATTAGTGTCAGCTCTTAATTACATTTCCTTCAATTACGCAATCATTTTAAAAACACTACAGCAATATAAAGCACATTAACTAGCATGCAGAAACCAGGATACACCATTGAACTACTTACTGAAACACACATTTTCAGACTGAGCAGCTTCTTGTAAGTTCACATGAACTGTCAGAAAACCTATGATGTAACACTCGTATGTCAGTGCTGCTGAATGTCAATCGTCGATCTTTTAACAGAGCTGGACACGATTATGTCATTCAGCCTGGTCCACATACCCCAGTGGCGACTTCCACTTGTCATACAACAGACTGAAATGCACATAAGGTCACTTCACTCCTTGAAGCAAACAGAGATTTGAAAATGAGAGTTGGAGCCTGAAGATTAAACTATTGGCCATGTGCAACAGGCCGCACAACACAGAAGCTAACGGGGAAGACAGAGACCTCGTTCGGATCAAATGCCAGGCAAGCAGTTTTCATGCTTGGGCACCATTTTTGAGTTTTCTGCCTGTTTGTTTCTGCTGTAAAGTTGGACTTTTAACATGGGAGTCTGTGAGACTGACTAACTTTTTAAACCACTTTGATTTATCATCATTTTCTTATTCCTGATGTTTGCCTCTTTGGCGATGCTTCACTAAGGCATGCTATATTAGCTTAAACTGCAGTACTGCAACTTTTGCATTCAGTACAGTCATACATAATCACAGTAAGACAGCTGATTGTAATCAGTGAATGAAAAGTACAAATTTAAAAACAAAAACAGGACCGGACAAACCTTACTCCACTCTGACTTCAAAATCCAGATTTTATTACCTTTTAAAGTGGACTGGTACTTTTCTACTCTGACAGCTCTGACAGCACTTTCTTACTGTGTCACGCATCCGTTCACACATTACTTTTTTTTCTATGTCTAATCACTTTTATGTTTTGTTCTTTATGTTATGCATTAAATTTTTTTCAGTTTTTTCACCAACTCTGTAAACATGCTAACAAGCTAGCATGCGCTTCTTTTTTTCAGATGCAGAAGTACATGCTAGCTCATTAGCAGGTTTGACACTTTGCCATGAGGGTGTTCTGCCACCAAGAGGGAAGAAATGGTGGTACATATATCAGAGCAGTTTTAAATAAGTACTTTGCTGACTTAAAAAAGTATCAATTAGTAATCAGTCATAAGAATCCTCAAACAAAAAAAAAGTTTTCAGTGGTTGGATCCTCCACAGTCCTCTCCTCTGTAAAGTTTTAATGAGGTTGCCTAAAGAAGTCGTTCTTGTTACACCAGCTAGCTCCCACACAGGCTGGAGCTGAAATATTGTTATGTGCCGCTGGCTGAATTAATGTGATGACTGATCATTTAGTTGGATTGTTTGGTGTAGGCGTCCACTTTTCTATCTTTTTTTTGTTTGTTTTTGGAGTGGAAAGCATGACGGCTGAGACAGCCGGGAAGCTAACTCTGCTTTGCCAAAGCAAACAAATCTTCAGCTTTTAAGCTTTTAACGCTAAACATGAGCTGTGTCCGTGTGTGTACAAAACTGAAAACAAAGCAGGGATGCAGACTGAACATTTCCAGTGATAAATATAGCCACTTTCTGCAAATCATGCTTGTTGTCAGTCTACAACAGGAGTGCTGTTTTCATCTAAGTAGAGGCCCCCCGTCAGCGCTCACTGGGGTGTATCTTCTCAGAGTTTGTCCAAATAAATCTGTGCTGTCACTAGGCTCTCTGCTGGAACGTCCTCATCAAACAACCAGTCTGTCGTTTTACAACAATCAACAATAGAAAATCAAAAGTTTTTTGTTTTTTTTTTTGGCCCACGACTGTTAATCTGCCTTATTATTCACTGCAATGTGGGATTTTCTGAGGGGATTTATAATCCAGTTCATCGTTAGCTGACTGCCATGAATCATTTCTCGCTCTGTGACGTTAATGGAAACTTTTAAAAAACACATGAAAGGAGAGCAGGGAGGGAAAAGCATTCCCTCCCTGCTTCGCTTTCATGCAGGCAAAGCACCTAAAGGCATAGCGGCTTCTAAAGAGGATGTGAAACGTTAAATACTCCTAGCATCCCATCTGCACAAAAACAAACAAACTACACCCAGAAGCGAGTATGCTGGGGTCCAACTCAACTCAGAACCTAAAGCTATAAGGAGGGCCTACACAGGTGGTTTAATGCATGTTTGCACACTTGGGGAGACTCGGATGCTGTGCTGTAATGCTGAGAGCTGCTGCTGGGCTTGGACCACATGGAATAACCCAGCAAGGCTTGCTCACATGTCCCAGATCTCATGGCTGGATTATGAAACTGTGACATGTGAAAGCTTTAGAAAAGGAGTACCCAGATTTGTCACTTTGTTTTGCTTTTGGATGATTTATGGTTGGTTCATGTTGCATTTGCATTATTAGCATTACCTCTTTATGGTCATTTGGCATCTCTTTGTGCTTGCTTTTGTTCCAGTGGGTGAGGAGCCATGTGACCTGCTTCAGCACTCAGACTCAGGCTCCATGAGCCTATTCAGTAATCCAACAGTGTTTACACCACTGCAACATTCATAGAATTTATTGTGGCTCCACTGCTGGAAATTACGCTGAATTATGGAACTGCCATAAAATCAATCCTCTGCTCTAACCCTGCCTGCCTCCACAGTCCGAGTCTAATTATTAATGTTGAATTAATGGTTTACGCAACTGACATTATGACCTGATTTTTGATGAGTTTGTGAGGTAAGCATTTCATTATGCTCAAACTCTCAGACAATTAACAATGCAACATGTAGGAGGCAACAGCAGAACTCCAGACTAACGACAATAGCTTTAAGTTTTACACACAGACTGTATATTCAAGTGAGTGAGTGCTTTTAACCTGCATTCTGATGACCAGCAGGGTCAGCCAGCTGTGGTTGAAGTCAGACTGTAAAGAAATACAGTCTGTCTTTGACCAAAAATCCAATGGTGTGTTTTACAGTGCTGTGAAAACTCGATGAAAAAGTGTAAAGTGTTGATGAGATGTAGTAAATAAGTGTAACCTATAAACCAGGGAGTTTAGTAATAAAGGTGAACAAACCAACACTAACAGCGAAGCATAGACTCTCAGACTGAAGAAAGTTGCGAGGAAACATTTCAAACTGGATCTCTGTTTAGCCCACTGACATATGAACTTTTCACTATCTATCAAGAATGAAAGAATACAAACAGAAAAATTAAATTTGGTGTCGTTACGTAAAAATAAAAATCACTGGAAAACTAAATACACCCTTACTGCTTCCTTTTGAATTAAGAACTCAGGTGCTGTTAAACAAATGCACTTGGTCAACTGGTGATCAGCAGGTGTGATCGCCTCTGTAAAAACAGAAGTTTGGGCAATTTTGGTCTGGAGTGTTCAGGTGTGTTTTAACACAATACAACGATCTTCCCAGGAGTGGATATCCCAGCAAATTCACCAAAAGCTCAGACTGCACTGCACAAAACCACAAGAACTCCATTTCAGACTCAGTTAGCATGTTAAATGTTAATATTCATAAAAGTAAATTTGAGAAACAAGAAGCAGGATAGCTGGATTGGAAGGGTTGCAGTGAAAAACCTCTTCTCTCTAGAAAGAACATCAGAATTTAGGAGTTTCTCCATCATTTGAAAGACACCACCAAAGAGGATATATTTGGCTACAATGCAGCTCCATGAGAACCAAACAACCAAACATAACATATCAGCACAAACACCTCACAGCACCCGTCAAGCGCGGTGGTGGATGGCTGATGATTTGGGCCTGAACACCTGGACACCCCCAATGATCCCAAGCACAGCAGCAGATCTATGAGAGAATGGCTGAAAAAGAAAAGAATCAATGTGCTGCAAAGGCTCACTCAAAGTAACCGCTGAAGGTGGCTCTACAAGCTACTGTGGTCGCAAAATTTGAAGCCATCATAATAACCTTATCCCACCATTGATGTGGAGACACAGCTTTTTTTAGATCCAAATAAAATCAATGCATTCAAAAAGATGCTCTGGAAAAAGAGTAGAATTCTTGGAACAGAGTTTAATACACAGAATCATATGAACAGCAAGAAAGTACATACAGAGCACAGCAAGAACCCCGGGGTGTACAGCCTTAAGCACAGACAGCAGAGACGGACAGATAGTAGCAGCAGGAAAAAAAGGAAGTGCTGGGGCGTCCAGCACAAACACAGCAGCTGCAGGGTCAGGTAGCGGCCAAGATACTGGCCAGGAGCCAGTCAGGACTCTGGCTACCTTCTGCTTTGTCTTATCACAATAGGTCACAACACGGTCAAAGGTCGCACATTAATTATTAAATCTTACAACAAGCAGTCAGCAAGTGGCATAATGTTATACTATACATGTGAATAATACTTGACCTAACTACATAGGTTACATGCTTAACATGGTGATTCTCATTGTAGGTTTATAGTGTGTGTGTGTGATTATATAGTATTGTATGATCCTTAAGGTGATTTTATTGTGATGTGTTCAGCATTTCTATTACAATGTTACAGTTTTGGTTGTGCTACATGAAAGATGTTGAGTGTGAGTTGTGTTACCGGAGCTGGAGAGTGAGTTATTCAGGCAAACTCTCACTGACATTAACTGCTCCATTACTGTACCACCTTAATAAACCATGGTGAAGCACACGTCTTGTGCTTAAGAGTCTACATGAAAGTTGCAGTATACATGTTCAGTGCAGATAGATATATAGTGTATATAGTTATATAGATATAGATGTCATCCAAAAATCCTCCACACTACTGATTTATGGTCTGTAGTTTGAGCTTTTCTCAGGAGTCTGAGCAGTTCTGTAAAAACCGTGCTTTTGATTATGTCTCTCTATTCTGACGCAGCCTCCACACATCCATTCTGTGGATCAAAATACTGCTGGACTGAGTGGAGTTTATGAGATGTCATCTGTCTTCCTTTCCACTTTGCTCATTTGCAATATCCATTAAAGTCATTAGTGTGGGCAGATGGCCAACGGTGAACCCGTTTCATACAAATACTGATAACATGTATGAGTTAATGGTGCCAACACGCGAGGGTGGCAAAGTTTGATAGTTTAGATGGCTAATCCCCACATCGTCTGTTTCAGTGACTTCTTTTCTTTTTTTTTCATTTATTGTTGTGTGTACCCTGGTAAAATGTCAGAATGGCAGGGAATAAAAAAATACAACAAAATCCCAGTCCACAACATAACTAATGAGTAATTGCCATTTGAAAATGCACATTTAGGGTTTGTGTTTTTGGACCACAGCTAACCTTCACTTGTCACATCTGGTTTAAAGAAGATGAAGATGGTCAGTTCAAGGCTTACAAATGAATCTTCAAACCAGTGGATCTTCAGCTCTGAGGCTTCTGTCCCATGGAGCCAGCTCCAGGAATTAGACAGCCCTGCTTAGTTCTTCTGAGTGCTTCTCTTTCAAGGCCCCCTTTAACTCCTGCTGTGTTTATATCACCTGTGATTAACTTTTCCCTGTGATGTGGTTTGTGTTTTGTCCCGGTAAATATCAGTGGTGTCTCTAAACAATGACAGCTCCTCCTTGAGTCCCATACTACTGGAGGTCTCTTCCTGTTAAAAGGAAGTTCGTCCTTCTCACCATTGCCAAGTCCCTACTTATAGCAGATTGAGATCTGTCTTAAAAATAAGGTTTACAGTTTCACACTGTTAAAAAACAAAATATTTCTAGTGTTATTAAATTCGATGACCTGCTGCAGATATTCTGGATTTTAAATTCTAATCACAACATTACCACTACACTCTGTGTTCATTATCAAAACCTGTATTTATAAAAAGGACATTCAGTGCTTTGCGATAAGGTGGGCTGCAGCGCTGCTCCGGCCCAGTACAGTCCTTGCTGTTGAATAAAGCCATAGCTAAATATTGATTCTAACACAAACACACACACACGCTTCACACTTTTAGTTGATAGTTTATTCACTCTCTGCTTTAAAACTCAGAATTTACTGCTGTTTTTAAATCACAGCATAAAAGAAAAGTGGGCTGAACAGAAGTGAAAGCTGCGCTAACACTCTGAGGTATAAATGAGCTGTTAGCTTCAAATGAATCCACACACATGCAGACACAAAAGGAAAGGCACAAGTGCACACACACACACACACACACACACACACACACACACACACACACACACACACACACACACACACACACACACACACACACACACAGAGAGACACACACACACACACACACACACAAAGTCACCCACACACTCACATGCAGTTTGTGGATGGAATGAATAATTTATGTCATGTGAATGTTGTGGGTTGAACATAGTTAAATGTGAGAACAACCTGCAGGGAAAAACACAGAGATGTTTCCTGTCTGTCAGACTCTCTGCTTCAGATTCAGATATACTTTATTTGCATGGCTGAGTATCAGACATCGACAAAACACAAAAACCACAGGGGGACCGGGAAACTTCAACACAAACACGGCTTCACAAATTGAACACAAACATTAATTATATCCATATCTTTTATAAATGCATCTTGTCATCGGTGCAGAATTGTTTATGCCTACACGTGTGCACAGTGTAAACGTGTATAGGCAAACTAAAAGCAACACATATTTGAGTGAAAATGGAAATGCTTCTAATCAGTGTCACTCATGACCAAAGGGAAAAACCTAACTGTTCAACATTTTATCCATACCTGTAAAAAACTGTGTCCAGGTGACGATTTGTCAGCTGAGGCCTGAGGTGGGCTGAGCTCAGCAGAACCCGCTGCCTCTGGGGTGATGCTCGCCAATGTTTCAGTGTTCCTCACACAAACTACTCATCCTTTCCCTGCAGAGATGTGAATGTTGGTGTGTTTGTAATGCCGAGCCACGAGTGCATCTGACACTCAAGGAGTGGGTGGGTGAAAGAGAAACACAACCCTTTTCACCAAGTGAACACCTCTGGGGCTAAAAAGGAAAAATGAAGCCTTGCAAAGGTGGCAAAAACTGCAGTTCCTCTACAGACCTCTGGAGGCTAGTTGTAAAAGTGAGTCAAGCCCCATAGACCCCTGTGTTTATATCCTGCTGTAAAAAAGTATTATAGATCTATATGGAGAGGTTTCCTCTTCATAACAGCTCTACTGTGTCTCACTTCTATTTGCAGTGTTTAAAGGCAGGGCGCTGTAGCTGACTGTTGTCTGGCTTCACCTCCACCAATTCCCGCCCCTCTGCTGGACCTCTTGACCATGTTTGTGCTGTCACTGTCTTTTGGAGCATTTTATTGCAACAGTCTTACAACTACAATGGCTTGGTGTGTGTGACAGCCCGTCAGGGTTTGCATGCAGGTTTTAATGGCTGAAATTCTATTGTTTTATCCTCACTAATTAGCAGATGCTGTGCTCATATGCTGAGGTCTTTACAATCACCATATCTCAATCCCCTGTGGGAGATCCTGGACTGGTGTGTCAGACAGTGCTTTCTTCCACCATCATTAAAAACACCAAATGGGGGAATTTACTTTGAAAGGATGGTGAGCATCTCTCTTTTAGAGTTCCAGCTACTTGGAAAATCAATGCCAAGGAATAGTGGAGCTGCTCTGGTGGGGCATGGTGGCCAGACACACTACTAACTCAATATATGTCGGGTTTTCTTGTATTTGTCACTCATCTGTAGCTTTATTTTTGTGGTATTAAAGCCTTATGTTGCTTTTGAAACCCCCCAGATAGGTGGACTGTTGTAGCTGCCTTCAGTGTGAGCCTGTTGTGGATCGTTGTGACTCGTGTGTAGTCTGTATTTACTGATGAACAGTGATACTCCTGAAAGGACAGATTTCTGCCGCAGTGCTCATACGAGGTCATCTGCATATGACAAACGTTTTATTTCTCCGTCCCCTGCAGTGAACTGAAGGGATGCAGATGACTGCAGAGTTGCCGCTAACTCATTGAGCTTTATAAATGATGAATCAGACGGGGCTCAGAGGGCATCCTTTTCATGCACCTCGCCAAAGATTTTAGTGCATTTATCAAAGGCACAGATTTCACAAGTCATCCCAGTGCCAGAGAGATAGAACATCCACACAGAATTCCCTGCAAGCTGGAGAATGACTAATGCAAGAAATGGTGATTGTTCTTTCTGTTTTTATGGCAGCATAACATCGACACAGGATTCTGTTATTTTCCCTCACGGATAAAGCTCCCTAAGTCTAACCTTTTCCCTTGACTTTTAAAAGATGTTTAATTCTAGCCTCTTTTTAAGAGAATATTAAGAATATATCAAATAGAGATTAAACTTCAATAGTGTCTGCTGATATCTCTGCAAGCTTAAGTTACTTTGATGTAAGCTGACTGACAGCCACTCATAGTCCACTCCAAGTGCTTAATGTATGTCACATGGTGAGGTTATCCTCTGGAACTTGCAAATTAAGCCAAAACCTGCAGTTCCTCTAATGTCCACTTGAGTCTAATTGGTAATTCGTAGTGTTCTCAGCCACACAGGCCTACAGACCACTCAGTAGCCTCATGGAAACTACTGATTAGTATTCCATGACTGGTTGATGAGTGGTTGCTGGAAGCTGCTGGCTGTCGCCAGATTAAATCAGTCACAAAGAGGGTAACACAGCAAAACCTTCCTGGGATTACTTTGGTTGCTAGCACATTTCCACTATCTCTGAGAAGAAGTGAAACCGTGAAAGAGTGCAACACAAACCACAAATGGAAAATATCTGCCTTCAAAATAAAAGCTGTGCCCCTTATCACTGAAACCAAAATGTTTAAAATTTTTGTTTTGAAGGGGAAAGGTCTTTGTCTTTTGAGTAAACGTTGAGTGTTTGGAGTGTCTGCAGAGAAATTCAAACATTTAAAAAAGGAGGAAAAAACTAAGAAACGTTTTGGTGTCAGTTGCCATCCTTTTGATACTAATGTACCACCTCTCGTGTGTAGTGATCATTTCAGTATTAACAAATACCTTTATTTATGCACATTAAAGTTGCTTCTGGGCACAGATATTTTTACCATTTAGTGACTTCCACTTTTAAAAGTTGCTGGCTTGAGGAAATTGAGGCCATTTATTAGACATCACACAAGTATCTCCGGAGAAACAAAATGCTTCATACAATGGCTTTATCATATGCAGCAGTCATTACTCCCCAACACCTGGAAAAACACCTGGGATAGTTGGCACCTGAAATATATTTTGAAAGGCTAAGAGGTGTGCTATATGACATTAAAATCCCTTCAGACTTTAATAAAGGGACTCGCGACAAGCCAAATATGATGATCAGCTTAAAATGTGAGCAAAACTGAAACATGAGCTGCAGTTTCAGTTCAAGAACATAGACAGAAAACTACATTTAGCTGTTCTTCTCATTCAGGAAGTTGACAACAGTAAAGAAAAAATCTTAGATGTAAAACCATGAACAAAACATCAAGAGAAGTAAGTCTTCCATCACCCCTCGTCCTCTCAGGAGCTGACCCACCCTCTCCACCCTCTCCCTCTCTCTGTTATGTGTGTGTGAGTTAACGTTGCTTACCTCCGATTCTGCCTCAGATTGGCAACAACCCATACTGTTGGACTAGGCAAGTGTGATAGTGTATCTGTCCACTCATGCTTCAGACTTACCTGTCTTGTCCTCCTTCATCATAGATCCTGTCTTGGTGTGCCTGCCTGGCTGACTTCTGGAGAAACCTGCCCACTGTCATCCACAAAGAAACCTGAGCTTACACCCTTGGACTTTGAGAACACTTACCTGCAGTCAAGCTTATGGAGAAAGAAGTGTATTCTTACCACATCAGTGCCTTTGAAAACCACAGAGGAAACATCCGCAGCCTTCCCTGTAAAAACTAACCTTCCTGAACCAGTACCATGAGAATAGAGCACACCTACCTGCCAGATCAGCTGATGATAACTGGCAAGAAACACAGACAGAAACCCACTGCTTGAATAACTGCATCAGTATTTTTCTGAATAACAGCAAACGCTCATATTAAATCTAAAAGTGCTCATTAAATCCAGTGAACCTTTTCCAGCACGTCGTGCCACTGAGTCTTTTGCTCAAGCCGTGACAAAATTAAACCCAAAATGATCATTTTTGGAGCTAAGGATCCTTCCCGGCAAGACAATCGGACTAAGCTTTCTTCAGTGAGCCATTTAAGGAAATTAAGCAAAGTTCAGCTCAGCACAACAAAGGAAATTACAAAACGGACAATCGAATCATTCTCTCAAGCCCAAATGAAAGCTCTATTAAAGCTGAGATGAGAACAAAGAGGGCGGTGGACTGGAGATTATTAGCAGCAGCGATACTGAAACACAGCAGCTGCACGCTGAGAGGGTCAACACTGCGTTCAATATGCTGCTAGGAGAGGCCTCTTTTCCTGGGATCTGGAGTAGAGGCAATATAAAACCTGCATATATTACAGCGGACACCACACGGGGTCCAGCAGTTACTGGGGAATCTGTCCCTATCAGCATAGCAGATGTCTTGAAAACTTTTTAGTGACATTGAAACAAACTTCAAGTTATTTTTATTTTTACATTTATTATTAACAGGTTTTTCATTCAGATAGATAAAAATAAATAAATAAATAAATACCAAGGACGTCATTTCCACAGCGGGTGGAGGAGACACGCATTTCAATAGTCTATTTTTGTAAAAACTTACTTTTATGTTGTAAATGTTGCTTAAGTTGGAGAGAATAACTGAGTGGATAGAAATGCGAATACTCTTATCTGAGTGGCCTTCGGTTATTATTGTGTATGCAGAGGACAGCAGAAGAAAAAGAAAACCCTCTTCTTCCGCTCAGGCTGTGAATTGCATGCCCTCTCTTGCTGATCTTCCCACAAGATCAGCAAGAGAAGCGCACCTTCACAAAGGTGAAATTAATCACAATAATGATGCTCAGTTTCATTTTATAACCCAGTGATGCAGAATGTACAATGGCTGTCTACTGGCTGAATAGCAAGAGATGACCCTTCTGTGTTTTTCCCAATCACTTTTCCTTGACCTTGACTGAGAACATCTTTAGGTTATGAAAAAATGCTGAAGACATGATGTTCAATTCAAAAGGACTTAGGAAAAGACAGTTCACAATGCACGACACTACGTAATAATGTGCTGGTGGACATTACTGATATAACTGTCCCCTGAGTGCCCCATCACAAACTGTGAATCCTCCTTTCTTGGGAAAAGACAGTTTCACTCCTCCTTTGTTAAATAGTATAAAAAAATATGCACAGATGAAACTTATGCTGTGTGATTTTAGTCACTTTAAAGGAGAAAGACTCTGATGCAATTTGTCCCATCATTATTTGGAAATGGAGTGAGGAAAACACCACGTGTTGATGTGACTGTCCAATGCTTAGCTCGAAAAACTATTAGAAAAAGTGTTACCTTTGCTTCTGAATCACAGGCAGACAGAGAGGTAGCAACTGTTTGTTCTTTCTCTCACATGGTAGCATGCCCTAAGCAAAGCACAAGGCAAACTGTGTGCTGTGTGTAAAGTGTTTAGCTTGAACTAGTTTCAGTTTTTTAGTCAGAGCTTGCTTTTCTAGTAAAACGTCAGGTTCGTCTCTGCAGGTTCCCGTTAGGTGTTGGTCTCAAACGGGGCTGCCCTTTGTCCTCAATTTTGTTCATGATGTTTATAGACAGAATTTCTAGGCACAGCCAGTGTCTGCAGGATGGAAGCTTTAGTGGTTCTTGTTTCAACTTTATGCAGATGATGCAGTTCTGTTGGCTTCTTGAACCATGACCTCCAGCTTGACCTGGGGCATCTGAATGTGCACAGGGTGGAATGACTATCAGCACCTACATCCTGATCAAGTCTGGTGGAAAAGCTATTCCAGGGTATTAACGAGTCGCAGCCCCAAGCAGAGTTTATGTATCTTTGTGAGCAGAAAGTGGAGACTGTGACTGAATGATGGACTGGCCTTTAATGCAGATGCTCTGTTTGTCTGTTGTGGTGAGAGCTGGCCATGAACTGTGAATAGTGACCAAACATGTAAAAGTTATATTTTAAAGAAAAATGCAACATTTTCAAATTGATGACAACAACACGTCTCAAAAAAGTTGGTTGCTTTTGTTTTGTTTTTTCTTGTTGAATCTGTCAGTTCTGAAAGCAAAAAGGGATGCAGCCCAGTACTGGGTATGCTTCTTAATGTGCTTTAGCCCACCATGATCTTTTCATGGCCCACCTTATGCTTTCCATATATGCATGTAGGGGGAAATCAGAGTGCAATCTTTGTTTTTAACTCTGGTGATCCAGTCTGATCTTGTTTATTGGATCAAAATGGTTATCAAAAATGTTTAGATGCTCCCCAGCCAGAGTGAGGTAATCCATTCAGCTCTGACAGGAACCCAGATATGTTGTACGAGTAACACTCATATCTTTCTGTGTTTGTTTGGATGACAGTCATCAGTGGATCCAACAGAAACTGTGGAGCGACAAGAAAAACGGTGCGGAAAGAGAAAAGAAAACTCATCTGTTTCTTCGACTACCCGTCGCTTTTCTTTTCGTTTTCCACATCTCAAACATACAGCTGAGCCTCTGTTTTTCAGAGTTTGTGTAATTCTGTGCATTTCTGGAAGGGCTTTCAAATCTCTCTCCATTTATTGTATTCATACACATATGAAAATGTGTGTTTCAGTGTGTGTTTGATGGTATTTCTGTGTGTTGCATCACCCCTCTGCCACAAGACGGTCTGATGGACACTTTGAATCCATGAAAGGATCCGTCTGTCAGAATTCGTACGTCTGTCTGTCAGTCATCGTTGCATATGACAGCTCAAGGTTTTTATATCCGCGTAACACCAACCCGAATATTTTCTTGTCCCCCAGCATTGTCTGTCAGGCTTCATTATTTCCAGTACTGACTAGTCAAAAGCAAAAGCATAAAACACATGAAAGAGCCTTCCTCCTCGACAAGGTGACATATTCTATCACTGCTATCTAATGTATTCTTTGCTCTTATTTAAAAACGCATTTGAAGGCCATGTTTAGCCCTGCCAGGCCCATTGTAAAACACAAATATCACCAACATGATGTAGCTCAAATCACCCAGCCTGTGTGAGCTCCAAACTCTCCTATAAGAGTCTTTGCAGTTACAGAGACGCACGCTCTGCAAGTTCAAAGGAATGTTTCAGTCATTGCTGAGAATATATAAGACGGGACACATAAAGAACCTCCAAAGAGCAGAACTGCAGCTTCTCGCTTCAATGCAAATCAGTCACAAAGAAGCTTTTTTTTATTTATTTGAAACACAGTGAAAAAAATAAGATGACATTTAAAGAAAATTGTGGAGTTTGTTTTTAATACCGTGAGCTCTTGTAGGGTCTTATCTTTGACTCTTCGTTGCTGTTGTTGCAGGCATGTCTGCTGGTGTTCTGTTGCTGCGCTGCTCTGTCTTATTTATTTTGAGCTTTTTTTTTTTTTTTTTTTTGCTTTTTTTTTTGTTTTTTTTTTTTTTTTTTTTTTTTTTTTTTTTTTTTTTTTTTTTTTTTTTTTTGTTTTTGTTATTGGGGGGGGGGGGGTTTTTTTTTTTTTTTTTTTTTTTTTTTTGGGAGGGTTTTTTTTTTTTTAAA
>VURO01049314.1:26074-53767 GCA_015108175.1 Pelvicachromis taeniatus | reverse complement strand
TGTCTGCTGGTGTTCTGTTGCTGCGCTGCTCTGTCTTATTTATTTTGAGCTTTTTTTTTTTTTTTTACTGTGGTTTTTGTGCGAGATAAAGAATGAGAGTAAATGCGTCTCGCCTCTCGCTGGAGTGTCGCCAGTGCAGATCAGCGGGGAGTCTCCATATCAAGGCTTTTCGATTCCCTGATTTCCAGTGTTCCTCGTCTCGTTCATCAACATTACATGTGATTACAGCATGTTTCAAGTGTAATGAGAGTCAGGTCGTCGCCACATTAGCCCTTCAGAAACACTCGTTTCATTTCAGGTGCATTGCCGACATATTGCACCTTGCTAACAGGATCATTGCCTCTTTCATTACTTTCATAACTTCCACTCAGAAATGTATTCAGAAATAAATCCATTATTATTAATGTTAGGAGACATTTTTCTTTTTTTCCCAATGGTGTCCCGTGTCCCACACGTGACGTGGGAGGTGGTCCCCTTCATCAGCTCTGCATCTCGTTCAGTGCATCTGCTCCTTAAATTCTGTTTTGCCATCAAACGTTATATCTGTATATCTGAACTAGAGAAGATTGAGAGGCCTACAGCCTAGTTCACATTTGGATTTCTGTTGAAGCTCCAAGGTCATTAGACTTCAGGACAAAATCAGTGTATGTTTTGTACCATAGTTTTATGTTTGGGTTGTCTGTAGGCAGGTGTTAAGTTTGTCTGACGGACATCAAATTTCAATGATCGAAAGACAAAAAGTAAACCTAAAAATCCTAAAACTATGCAAAACAACTTCACTGAGGTGAGAAATCGAACTTTGTGAAACTTGTTGGATGGGTGAAGCATTTCCAAAAAAAGGAAGCTGAAAATTTTTAAAGGATCTCTCAACCGCAACTCAAGTTTCCCAAGAACACAACAAGTGCATAGGCTCTCCGTGTGCCCGTCGACTTCTATTGTTTATTTATTGCAGCGTTGCACTGAGAGTTTCCGTGTCACAGTGAACATGTTCATATTTATGTGCATATTTTGATGGATTTGCATCTAAATTTTGCACGACTGCTTTTAAACACATGACGACACCCCTGCTATTCATCTGTAATCCAAATTTTTTTTTGAACAAACCACCACTTTTTTTTTCCTCCGCTATCTTACACGCACCTACAACTAGACACGCACACAAGCTTTCTTAATAAAGTGAAGCAGTATTTATATCTGAAGCAAGACACTTCATTAGATCTGAGAGGTGTCACTGTGGCTTACGTACACCTCTCCACTCGCACAGATATACAGAATGAGTTTAAATGCAGATAGGGTGGAGGGCTGTCACCGTTAACAATGAGATAAACAAGACAGATCGAAAACCTGGAGACTGAATAGCCTGAAGGGGAGAGAGAGGGGGAGAGAGTAACAGGGAGATGGTGCTGCAGTGAAATCACAGGCTGAAAACACATAATTTGTGATGTGAATGACAGACTGTCTCCATTTGTCTCGTCTTCCCTCTCTGTTCTTTTCTTCCTCGCTTCTCCACCTCCTCCTGGTCTTCATTTCATCTTCATTACGTTGTGTGTGTGCATGCATGCGTGTGTTTGTGCGTGTGTGTGTGTGTGGGATGTCTGACAGATTGGTGTCAGTTTTGCTCTGTTGAGACACGGGCTCCTTCCCTCCGTTCTAAACTCGTCCCTGATCGTTCTGTCATGTAAATTTTTACGACATGAATTGTAAATTTTTGAGACAAACTCTCTGGTTTTGTTCAAAAGCTTGACATAAACCCTACAAAGCTCATATTTCCTGATAAACACAGTGGTGGGATTAAAAAAAATAAATAAGTAAAACTGCCTGGCAGGTACTCCAACGTTTTTATTTTTTTTTTTATAGCTGCTACACCAAAAACGTAAAAGGGTCTAGTGTCTATAGTTCTGAAGAAGAATTCCTCCGTAAAAGCCTGAAACATACCATAATTTAAAGGTGAATTATGGCTCCGCTTTTGTCAGTGACGGCTGCCTTGGAAGTGGGTGCAGACGGACTAAAAATGGGATGATGAGCACCATCTATGTGTTGTCAGAAGTGTCTGAAGCGTCATGCTTAAAGGAACTCCTTGAGAACACTCAGTAAGGAGGTGGCTGCTTCTCTTCAGTCACTTCATCTCAAACCTTTTGGGAATTTACATATTCGGCTGCGACTGGGCAACATGCATCTGCATGAGGGTAAATTCCTCCTGAATCTTTGTTCTTCTGCTGCGTCTTAAAATCGACACTCTTCTTGCAGCGGGTTTACATAAAGAGTGATATGACTGCTAACATGCTTCAGATTTTCTGCACTTTTTATAGGTTACATGTTTAGAGTCTCAGCAGGGAAATAAATTCTCCTGAACCAACCTTAGAAAAAAAAAGAGCTGGATTTTTAAAAATATCTGCACTAAAATCTAAAGGATCACATTCCTTTTTTTGTTTTATCGATGTAGCCTTGCGTCTTCTGTTTATGGCATTGTGGCACCCATACCTCCAGCACACTTAAGGCAGCCAAGCACCTCAACTCACACTGATGTCTTTTGAATTGAAGGTATCAAATCTCAGCTTCCTTTAGACATCAGTCATGCACACAGACATCTTAAAACATGACTAAATAAAAATCCAGACCCAATCCATCTTTATAGCTGCATCTGGATTCTGCCAGGCTGTCCCTTATTCTTGATCGTGTTTGGGATATTCATGGGCATGATCTGAGGTGAGGAGGAAATCCATTTTGAAAACTTCAAAATTGTATGCTGGCTTTTTATCTTTAACAAACCCAACAAAGCAAATGTGGCTCAGGAGACAGAGTGGACAGCCCTGACCCATTGAGGCATTGGCTCCACTAGACCCCTGAACATGTGCTGTGGTAGCTTCATGAAGATTGTAGCAACATATTCTTTAAGTGTTGTAAGGAGTGAGGTGGGACCTTCATAGATCACATGAGTTTGTCCAACACATCCCACAGGTGCTCGATTCCATTATGACCTGGTAAATTTGGAGGTCTGATGAATCTCGACTGCTGAGATATTTGGATGGTATGGTCAACAGGTATCAACAATGTAGACTACTGGTGTAGACTGGTGTATAATGTAGACTACTGGTGTAGACTGGTGTATAATGTAGACTACTGGTGTAGACTGGTGTATAATGTAGACTACTGGAGGCGTAATGTGGGAGATATATATTCTTGGCACTTTTGGCCCTTAGTACAACCGAGCATTATTAAGATGTAACACGACCTCGATATTGTTGCTAAATGTGTTCATTCCATTATGACTACAGTGTAGCACAGTCATCTGTGCTTCCATCAAAATAGCAGACCTTGTCACAAAGCTCAAATCATCTCTGGCTTCTTGAACCTTACAATGAGTTCACTCTACTCAAATAGCCTCCACAACGACTCGATCTCAGTCCAGTAGGTGCCGTATTGGACTAAGATCAGGTAACTGTGGAGTGGACTGTGGGCTTTGGGATGTCATCATGGATGCTGATCAAACTGCAGCAACTGTGTGATGCTGTGATGTGGATCAAAATCTCCCAGGAATGTTTTCAACACTTTTATGAATCTGTGCCACCAAGACTTAACTTAGCTCTGGTGGCCAAAATAGCTCCAGTCTGGTGCTGGTATGTTGTATCGTATATATCTCATCTGGCCTGGGAAGGCCTCAGATTTCCCCAAGAGGAAGTAGGAAATGGTGTTAGGGGAAAAAAAAACACTGAGACAGCTGCCACTGTGTCCTGACTTTGGAAGGTAATGACTGGAACGAGGTGTTATTGGTGACCTAATGTTTCCTTTGAATTACTGATCCTCAAAGTTCAATTACGTAAATATCTTTCAACTTAACCTTGAGAAGTGAAGCACTATGGTCCATTGACTAAAAATCCAGTGTTCATGACTTTATAATCTCAGAGAGAAAACTTCTTTGTAAATTTGTTATTAATAAATATTAAATAGTTATATCAATACTGATGGAATAATTTACACTTCTCTTCATCATACAATATTTAAGTTCATATTTCCCTGAACAAACAGTGAGAAGAATTTAAATATAGAAAAACAGACGTCTAAGCGATGTGGTGAAGATTATAAAACTCTTCCTTCAAGGTTCAACAGACTTAAAGTCTAAGTAATCAATGAGGGTTAATTGTCTTAAAGTGCTGAAAATGTAAAACTTAATGGTAGTTTAAGGCAATTAGTCTTTACAGTGGTTAACAGGATTTAAGTTTCTGCATCTCAACAGGATTCATTTGTAGAATTATGAAAAAGATAAAGCCTTCAGCAGGATTAGGTCCTGCCCACATCTGAAACAGTTCTACTTAAACTAAATCAGGACCGATCTGGGAAAGCTCAATTCAGTGTAAGTGTTAAGGACAGCGTAAAGGTCAGCCAGCCTTACCCCCACCCCAACACACAATCAATAGATACGGCGCACACATATACACTAAGCGGTGTAATTAAAGTAATCCTGCGATGATTCACACGTTTTATCATCTGCTGGTGATTAATCTGTCACCGTCATCGATGAAACATTCATAGCAGCTGTCGCTTTACATTTGCTCAGGCCTGTCAGATGTATGTTTAAATGTGTCACATTAACAGGATGAAATCTCATTTCCACACAAAGCTGCAAACTGCAACCTCAGCCTGTCATCAGGAGAGATGGAGAGAAAGTAAGACATTAAGTGACACCATAAAAACAAAAAAAAGAAAGCAACGAATCAGAAAGAGAAAAAACGATAAAAAGGAAAGAAACTGTGTTAATTGTCTGTATTTGTGTTTTTATTGTGAAATACTCGCTGTCCTTTTCTTGGTGCCAGAGCTCTCCATTGTCTAAAAACACAACAATGAGCTGCTCTCTGTGTTCCTTTATTATGACTCAATTGTTATGCACCAGGTGCTCTGTGACTCATGTGTCCACGCGGGTCTAAAACACCTATTTTACTGCAAAATCTCTTATCACTGCTGCCATCGAGGGTTCCCCTCAGAAATAATCAAGACTTCTTCTGTACAGATTCAAAGTGTGAATCAACTAAACTGATCTTCCAAGTATGTAAAAGACCTCATCAAATCTGCGCTCCTCCCAAATAGACTGTACAGATGCTTCACCTGTTCTACCTGTTAAAGATGTGATGGGCGGTTTGAAATCATTTTGCACAAATGTGTAAGACCCAGTGTAAAGTTACAGTTCAAGCTCCCATTTTTTAATATTTTGCATTTGGATGAAAAACAAATAAAAGAGAAACAATTGAAAAAACAAAAACTGAGACAAATCAGAAGAAGAAAGAGCGAATGGAGCCCCAGATGCTGGGTGCGCTCCCTCTTCCTCTCCTTCCTCCTTGCAAAACTCCACCCGGCTCCAGGTGCCCTGAAGGCCGCAGCAGAAGGACAAACCCAACGCACCATCTGAGCCCGGAGCAGCCGGGGGCCGCTTCATTTACGCTACAGAGCCTCCTCATTTAATTTGGCACAACACCCTGCAGCACACACACACACACACACACACACACACACGCACACGCACACACACACACACACACACACACACACACACACACACACACACAGTCAGTTCATTATGCTTGTGAGGACACTGCACTGACATCCATTTATTTCCTGGAGGCTCAGTTTGACCTCAGCCACATGGAAACCAGATGTCCTGCTTTCTCAGGACAGCCTTGTGTTTCTGGACAATTTCAGATCTTTTTTCCTCTTCATGCTGGTCTCAGGTCAGTCACCATAGTTCAGGTGTAGAGGGAATTGATTTACTTGTACTGGTTAGGTAATGAATTCAAAGAAATGACCTGAGCCATGGTTTATGGTCCATCTCGCCAACACCACCGCATCCCTTCAAACAGCGTTGAGTTTTTATGTGAAAACCAGGAATCCTTGGGTTTCTAAAACTTAATCTGAGAAGTTCTTGTCTGCAGGCAACAACTTAAAAACGTCTACCTTGTTATTTGCCTTGAGTAGAATGAACCAAACTTCACTCAGAACCACAACTTACTTGTACTTGTCTTCATAAGTAATAATATTCACCTCTAAGGTCATGGAGACACCAGAACCTCCATGCAAGTGTTCAGAATAGGAGCATAGGAGTACTGGGAGAAATGCAGGGGTGCACAAGGGGACACTCTGCATTTTATTGGCTAGGTCTCAAAAATGTTGATTGCAGTCTGTGGATAAAACTCATAGCTAGTGTCATACCACACCCCAAAAAAACACTTAAAGGGGAGATTTCTGCATGTGTAACCACTGTTGCAGCCACTGTTCAGAAAAAGTCATGAGTAACATTAAAGAAAGTGTACTAGAAAACCAGGAAAGTTATTAAAATGAATAAAAACTAAAGGTTATTGATAAGCCTTGAGCACAGATGGCTTCAGTTTCCACAGTTTGATGGACCACCTGTGAATAAATTTGGGTCCTATCTTCTGTGTGAGTCCATAATATTGCTGCATGTGTTTTTTTCCCCCCCACCGATCTTAATGACAAAAAGCCGTGAAAAAGTAATTAAAAGGAGCTGACTGTCTGAGATAAATGCCTGTCCGAGGAAGAAAAACACTCTTCATCACTGTCAGGAGAGCAGGAGGAGGAGACGGAGGAGTAATATTAGCTTTATCACTGCTGGGAGAGGAGAAGAAGAAAGGGTTCAGAAAGTGAGACAGAAAAGTTTCTTTTAAAAAGAAAGTGAAGCAGAATTCGAGGAGAAGGGATTAAAGAGAGGAGGTTTTATTAGCGCGTAAAGTAGAGGAGATGGACAAGTTTTATTACTGCTGAGAGAGGATTAGGAGACAAGGAGGAGATGGAGTTGATGGTGGAGAAAAACAGGTTTTTATCACATTGAGGAGAGGTTAGAGGAAAGAAAACGAGAGAAGGAGAACAGAGGCAGCTGAAGAAGAGGTGAAAGAAAGAGAAAAAAATAAAAGAAAGAAAAGAAAAACTACATTAATCTATTAAAACACACCTGTCCACTTTGAACACTTTAGACATCAGTGCCCCTCATGAGGACATTTATTGATAAACCTCTGAGCGTCCAGTCACGTTGATATTTGTGCATCCAGATGAAGGAAATTGTCCATAACTGTCCTTGTAAGATATTCGAAAGCTCTGCAAATATCCAAGATCTTGTCTGCCTTTCAACTGCCATCTTTAATGTTGACTGAAATGCAGCTCCAAAGCACGACAGAGTCTCCAGACATGACAGAACTCACTGTGGTACCTCTCAGCTGACCTCCTCCATACAAATACTAAAGATGGTTTGAACCAAAAATCTCCATCACTCCATCAGACCTGTTGCTGCTGATTTTTAGTCCAGTGTAATTTGGCATACCTCAGCCTTCGATGTTTGCCTTCCCTAACAATGGCTTCTTGACAAACACCCTTGAGGTCATTTCTGATGGGGTTTCAGTGAACAGTAGAAGGATCAGATGCATATCTCAGGTCCGGCGTCAGGTCTTTGAATTTATTTTCCTATTTTTTAAGGACATGACTTACGAATCCTGTTGATCTTCAAGGACATAATGCACACCATGCTGAGATATGCCAAGGTATTGGCTACGTTTTTGTAGCTACAAAAATGCGAGTTTATGCCTAGCAAACTGTTATGTTTGGCATTTTTTTAGATTCAGTTGAAGCAATTGGATGAAATTATGTTTTTCCAATGATCTGCTAGAAACAAAGTGCTTGATGATACAATTTTAAATGTGTTCTTTGCTTAGTTGTTTAAACCACAGTGCTAGATCATCCCGTGAGTTATTTGCCTCTTCACATTTGAATGATTCATAGGTCAGAGTTAAGTGGTTTAACAAACCACAAAAACAAAAAATGTATCTGAAAATTAAACTTAGGGTAAGAGGCAGAGTACACCCTGGACAGGTAGCCAGTCTATTGCATGCCTGGAGAACTATTACTCATAATACTGTGGTTTTTTTTAACATATAGGAAAGTCTGGCTCTCTGAAAGCAAAACATTAATAAAGCTGGCTGAAGACTTTTGCGCTATAGTACTATATCTATTTTAAATAGGCATTCTAATTGCCTAAAAGAGACTGCATCACTTTGGTGGACTATAGATACAATATAATGTTTAAAGTGCTAAGTGTTAAATCAGGTGTTTCATCCCCTCCTCAGTATTTATGTAAAGAGGAATGCAACCTACCATTTCCAAGTGTCTAAACAGGGTAAACTGCAGAACGAAATTCCACCTTGGTACCAAATCTAATATATCTGAAACACTTTTACAACTTCCAGTCCAAACCCACTCAGAAAATATGGGTTTGGACTCATAATGTATGGATATAGTAGGATATAGTCTAAGGAATAAGCTTATATAAGCCACTTTTTACCGTATGTCAGTAGTGGCAGGCAGACTGACCAGAGCTGTTCATCTATTGTTGTGTTTAAATTTAAATCCTACCCCTTCTAGAGTTGTGCAATATGGCTCCAGGCCTTCTTTTAACAATAAAAAATACATTTACGAATACATTTATATGCTTTTCCCTCATGGAGCAATTTCTCCACAGCAGTGAGCACAGGTAAGGTCATTCTGGGGTTCTGCGACTTGATTACTATTTCTTATCTCTAACAGGATTAGCATGTCTACTCTACTTAGATATTCTTGTTTCAGTGCCATTTTACAAGCTTCCTGGTTGTTATTCCCATGCTTGATTTTATCTCTAGAGGACAAAATATGCTTTTTAGCTGGATTTGGATGTTTCTTTCTGGATCTTGGGTCCATATCCCAGCTTATTGAGATGAAAATGTTAGAGAGCAGCTATGCTACCATCTCCCTAATTTTATTACATCACGTGATCCCTTCATTTCCTTTTACAGTCAACTCTACAGTAATAACTCCATAAACATTACCACATGTTTATATTATGACGGCGGCTCTATATTTCAAATTAAATCCTTTGCAATTGCTTTATAGCTGATGATATAGAGATGACACTAAATCACTAAATTCACTGAAGTATATTCTGACAGCTACATGAATTTTTAAAAAAGATTTACAGGTCTGTGTTTATGATGTCTTATTGCCCATTATTGGGAACTTGCAGGAAACAGCGCTGGTACATTTTTGTCTATAAAGAGATACTGGGTAGACTTCCAGCTTAGCTTTTTTGCTTTCTCTGTCTGAGCTGTGATAGTTACCAGCTACAATTTGTTTGTTTTTTCTTGAATTCCCAGGTTTTGACTGATCTGGCGAACACAATATTTTCTAATTACTCAAGCTGGACGTGGAACACTTTATGGAAAGATCCAAACTTAAACATGCATGAGTGGCAAAGAAAGCATATGGATGTTTTTCTTGAAATGCCACTGTTGATTCTGTTGAGGTTTGTGTTTATGCTGCAATTTAGATTGGATTTGTTGCAGTTCAATGATTAGTAAATTTGCATGGTTGCTATCTTGGTTATGTCTCTGCTGCAAAAGAACTTTTAAACTCAGTGGATAAAACAAAGCTTAAAAAACAGCAGTCCAACAAGTTCACTCAAAACTACAAATGTTAAACTTGTAGCACTAGAGAAAAAGTCATATATGAGGGCACTATAGCACGCTGTCACTCACAGAGAAGGTTGTCAGATGCCACCTTTGCACAATCAGTGACACTCCTGGCCATGTCTTCTGTTGTCTATTGTGTCAGCTGTTGGCAAATGTACTTTCCTGATCAAGAGTAAACTCGTGCTCTTGTGGCATTTCACTCTTAGTTTTAGCCTTCAACACTTTGTAACACTTTTGAATGATGGCTGACTAAGTCTCATGGGAGAAAGACATGAGGCATATACCTCTCTATCCATCACGATCACTGATCAAATCCATGCCTGAGCCTCAGCCAAGAACAAATCAAAACATGCCTCCCTTCAGAATCTGAGCATGGTTTGGATGAAAACTAGAAATCGTACATCTAGTGCCAGAGTCAGGGATAAAGGAACTTGTGAAAGCAAGAGATACAAGTAAAGTATCTCCATCTGCCTTGTTGTAATACTGATCAGAAAACAGACAAAAGGAGAGGTCTAAAAAATATATATAAATATATAAAGTCCAAGAAGCCATTTCTCATTTCAGCCACATACATCCAGCTTGTTCAACACAGATTTTAGACTTTTGTAATGTATTTAGGTTTTTTTCCCCTGTATCTGATCAGCAGCAGTAATGCAACGTTTTGCGTTCCAGTGGCATCAATTACAGCAATGGCTTGGAGGAGACTCTCAGCTCAGTATGTCAAGTTTGATTTTCACCCTAGCACTTGCAAAAACATGTCATAAATACTGTGCTGCAACAGTTACTGTCTCGAAAACATCTATTTACATAGGTTTCAATTGATAAGTATATTCCACTTGTCATCCCTAATTCTGATCTTAATGAAGTTTAAACACAAAGCCTGTCTGAGCACAAATTAGTGCAGTGCTGCATGAATTCTATTCACACCTACTTGTGCAAAGATGGTCAGTCTACAGTGTTTTGAGACATAGCTTTCACCAAATGTACAAACACTACAGATAGCTGATGATAGCTTGGGTCTTACTGTAGACATCAAAGCTGTGCTTCACTCACTAAAATGTGCTGCAGGCTTAGTCAAGCAAAATGAATCCAAGGTACGCATTTCCACGATTAACCTCTCTGCAACAATTCCTCTATCAAAGGACCTAAAAAAAATAAAAAAATAGTTAAAACAAATTGCTCAATGTGTAAGCCAGAATTATTACACACTGCATCTGTGTCACTGGAGCTCCAAAGAAGCTCCAAAGAAGTGGAAATGACCAGACAAAGCTGCACTAAAAAAAACCAAAAAGCCAAAAAAAAAACCAAACATCACGCATTAACACTGAATTGTGTAAATAGTAAATTTTAAGAGAGGCATTCACACATGTTGATGTTGCTTCATTAATGAATAAAGCCATGCTCCAGTGAAATTCATCAGAATGCCTCTAAAGCACATTATGTCAAAATATCACAGATCTTAATCTTGTCATTGTGTAAAGGTCCTTGTACATGTGGGACTCAAACAAATGACCCACAGTAAGAAAAAAGTGCATTTATTTACAGTGAATTAACAACAAATTTCAAGACCAAACAGTTGTTACTATCCCAGTCTTCCCTTAGGCTCTTCACAGCTTCCAGGCAATTTTCCATCCACACGTTCACTTCGGAGCAAAAGGCAGCCTTCAAGCAAAACTTGAGCACAGGGAACAACAGTCAATACCGTCTTCGCAAGTTAGTAGCAGCATAAAGGCAAGGAGCAGGGGAGCAATGAAAATTACAATGCAACAATCCAGCAAAGGAAGCAGAAACCGCTTCCTTACTTTGCGGTTCTGCAAAGGAAGCAGAACCGCTTCCTTATGCCTCATTAGAGGCCATCACCTAACGTTGATGGCCTTGTTAGGTGTGTGATCATCACAAACACAAACAGAGACACACACACACATGCTTGTAAACATGAGAGGAGAGGTAGAGCTTGAGCTGGAGAGAGAGAACGTGGCAGGTACACATAGCGACGACTGAGCGACCATGAAACATTGTGACTTTTTTTAAAAATTAAAAAAAATAATTATTAACTTTCTGTAGCTTTCCGTATTATTTAACCTCTTATTTTCCATATGTTGCATATGTTTCTGGAGCAAGAGCCAACTTTGGGCCCAGGAATTACATTGAGATTTGCCAAGACATCCAGCGGCGTGTTCCCTTACATACAGACACATGTCAAGTCCTGTAGCGGGAAAATGTAAGTATTCGGTTATGATGTAATGGTTTTCACTCTCTATAGACCAAGTTTAAATAAATTCATTTCTTTGAAGCATAATGGAAACGGCCTGAATACCATTCTGTTTATATTAAATGCACATGAAGTGTGTTGCCAGTGAAATGAATAGACATCAGCAATAATAAGCTGAAGCTATTACACTGAACATTTATTCTGAATCACTTCCGCTAATTCCTCGTCAGTAAGTCTGTAAGAAATAAGTCACTGACAAATGTTCACTGTAATTCATCATTAAATGTTTTCTGCATTTCTCAGCACTCATCCTAATACTGATGTCTTCGTGTTCAAACATCCGGTTGTCATTACCCCTGGGAAATTGCAGAAAGCACATTTTAAGAAACATTTGCAGCCATGGGGATGAAACAGCTATATAACATACAAATGGCAACAAAAATCAGCTACAGCATAAAGAGTATTGAAAGTCAAAATGAAACAGACATTAAAGGGATTTATTTTGAGGTTAAACACAGACTTATGGTTGAATAGATCTAGCTCGCAAGATGTAATGTCTTTCCTCATCAGGAGGCAAAACTCATTTGGAAAACTGGTGATAAATGCAATCACCGTTGATGCTGATCGTATAAACATGTTAGGAAAGTGGATTTCAGACCATCCAACAAGTGCTTTGCTTTGAGCATAAATGTGTCTTTGTTACCACACTAATTACTGAGCAAGTCAGTAGTTTCTCAGTCTCTGATAAATGTGCGGCAAAGACATGAAAAGATTAGCACAATTAGAGATATAAATATTATTATCTGTCTGCCTAGGATTTATCTTAACAAGGACATTCCACAATTTCAGTAGATAATTGTCAGCACTTAGCCACCCACTTGGCTTTCCCACAATACTGGCAGATCAGGATTGCCTCTCCTGATTCAGTTTCTTGGCAAAATCAGAATATAATTCACCACAATCTGTAGCTCGTTGGAGTTTTATGACTAGTTGAGTGCAACCGCAATCATACATCTATGTTTTCAGACCAATCTTGCCTTTATATTCCTTGGACGTGCTGACAGTCTCTCTCCTGACCAAGTTATAAAAGGACTCAAGAACAGCTAGAACACCACTGATTATAATAATGCACAAAGCATTTGCTGGTGGTCTCCATCCAAACCAAAGCTACATAAAATGGTTATACTAATGGATCATTATGTCTCAAAGCAAATATACCAGTGCTTTATTTTGATGAGAGCTGACATGTGCTGTGACACTCAAGTCTTATAATGCGCTTCAGCAGTGTGGAAGATATAAAATATATTTCATATCCAGCAGGAAATAAACACTTATTTTTCATCTGCCCATATGTGTCCTTGGCTTTTGCATATTTGTCACACTTTTACAAACTTGTTGTACAGTGTCAAACAAAGATAACCAGTGTAAACACAAAATGTAGTTTTTAAATGACAGTCTGATTTATTAAGAGGAAAAAGCTATCCCTGTGTGAAAGAGTAATGGCTCCCTAAATATAATAACTTCTTGTTCCACTTCTTGTAACTGCAATCAAGCATTTGTGATAACTGGCAATGAGTCGATTACATTGTTGTGGCCTTTTTGGCCTGATGGTCGCACGTTAATTATAGAAAGTTCTTCACCTCCTGAAGTAGCAATGCAGGCTCAGAGCATCACACTACCACCATGACACAACATGTAACTTATGTCCAGAGACTATTTTCCCAATAGTCTTGGGGATCATCACGTATTTTCTCTGCAAAGGTGAGGCAAGCTTTTCTGTTTGTTTTTTGGTCATTGAGTGGTTTTTGCTTTGTTTCACATTTTCGCCATTCATGAATAAATGTAGTTTGCTTGAGTCCCAAAGCCTTACAAATGGCTTTGTAAACACTCCCTGGACCGACAGATTCTGTTTCTCAGCTTTTTCTTTGGATTTTGTTATAATGTGTTGCTTTTTGTAGCATACTTCAATTTGTTTAAGTGATTTCTTAATCCCAGGCCTGGGTGAGACTAATAACACTGAACTATGCTTTTTCTAAAAGTGTGGTTAATTAATTCATGATTTAACAAGAAGGGTGGGGTGGGCTATTGCTTTTTCCACACAGGGCCAGATAGGTTCGGATAGCTTTTTTCCCTTATTGAACAAAATCATCATAAAAAATATGCATAAATGTATATTTTGTTTGTGCATTAGAATGCACAGGAAAAGTACACGTTTGTAGCAGCTGTTTATGTTCAAACATTTAAAGAAACGTTGCCCTGTCTGGTGTTTTAAGAGGCCTGACAGATGAAGCAGTACCATTTCAGTCATTAATCAATTGTTGGGTTTGGATAGCCATAGTGTGCATATCATGTGTGAAACAATCCCATGATGCACTGTGTATTAAGGTAGAGACTTGTTGCTGAATACTTCAGCATGTTGGACTGCTCTCCAGATAGGACAGAATGATAGATTAATGTGTTAAACTGGACCTGTATAGGTCCAGATGTGATGTGAGGCACCTGAAATTGTAGCTTCACTTAGATGCATACCTGGATCAGGACGTAATGCGCATACTGTGTATCTCATGGAAAAGTGCTGACCTTTCGTCTTGTATAGTGTACAGGTTTGGTAGTGCACTATAACAACAACTGACAGGTACATCACAGAAGAATCCAGTGTCGGTGATCCATTCCTTCTGCTGAGAAAAAACTTTTGAGAAAAGGTTCAATGTCACCGGAAAAATCAATTTAAATAAGCAGTTACACAGCGTGGGGATGCTGCAGGTGTGGAAGTAGTTCGCTCTGAGGCAAGCATCCATGACAGCTACTGTAGCAGCCTGGAAGAGATCCAGATGACCCAAACTGAACACCCCTTAGAGCCTCAACATTTACGAGACAGTGTGTGTTTGTGATCAATTGCATTAGGACAATTCCCAAACTAAGCGAAACGTCTTGCTTACTATAACTTGGAGCTTGTATTGATGACTTCACCAAACATCTGTTGCTTTCAGTAACCTCCTTTCTATTGACTACTTGCCTTGACTTCAACATAGACAGTGTGTGGTGTAAAGTACTCAGATTCTTTGTGTGTTATAATGAGTAAGGTAACACGTTAGTTTAAAAGTTCATTTTTTTTGTTATATTTTAAATAAGCAATGCATTACAGTGAAAATGCTATTTCACTATTTTTTCTCTTGTGACAAAATAGAAATAAAAGCAGAAAATCCCCAATACATTCACAAACTTCCCACTCCTTGACACGCAGGTGTGTGCTTGTGGACTGTATCTGTCACAGTCCTCCAGTCCTCGACCAGTCGACCAGCTATTTCTGTTATGTTTTGGTTCTGTTGTTCGCTCTTTGGCTCTCCTTTTCCCATCTGTGCATTTGTGTGTGTTGGTGTTCTTGCATATGTGCAATCATACAATCATACTCACCTGCTGCTGATGAGTCTCATCACAGGCACACTATTTAACAGAGTGGCTGAGCTTCAGTTAATGCTGGGTCATTGAGTGACACAGGCAGTGAACGCCTTGCTTGTTAAGGTGAAAGAGTCCTTGGCCTTTGTCGTGGAGAACTGAACTAATTGTCATGTCTTGTTTTGTCAGGAAACCAACCAACTGTTTCACATGCTATTGCTTGTTTTTTGACTGTAAGTAATATCACTGTTGCTTCTCAGGAAGTAATGCGTTTGGTCTGGTTTTTTCCCACAAACATAACGGTATCCAAACTTTCAGCTGTGCAAAAGACCACGGTAAAGTCAGCCAGCCTGATGGTAGAGATATTCTGTCTCTTGCGCTATGATAGCTGGCATAGGCTTTAATCCCTCATGACCCTGACAAGGATAAGTGGAAGATAATGGATCGATGGATATAAATACATCTGGACTTAGATTTGGAAGTATTCCTATTATTTTGATTATCAGTTTCCATCAGCTGCTCAGAAGCTGCACTTTACATTTTGAACATGCGCCTGCGAGCTAGGAAAATCACCATACATACACATAAGTGGCTTATGTTTGTATTCCTTATGTTCTGTCACATGATAATTACTTGCATGTACAATGACCGATAAACACAAACCCTTTATTCCACTAATTGCAGCCCAAAGAAACATCTTCGCCGTAGAGGCCAGTGCTATTTTCAGTTATTTCTCATGATGTACATGGACACACACAGCTAGCATCAATACACAAAGTCCCAGACACACCAGCATGGATGTGTGGTGGTGCACAATCTTATCTGTAGACATTGGACCAATTTGTCCAAGTAAAAAGCGTAGTCAGACGACTGTTCTGTCCATGGCACATCACAAAGGAGAACAAGCTGATGTTCTGTAGTTGAGGGACAATTATACCTTTGGCAAAAACAGAATTTTAGAGCCATCAATGTGCATCCATAACATGTGTAACGTTCTTGAAAGGATGCTTGTAGAGATTATGGGGAGACAAAACAGCCTCAGCGGAGAAGTATTTGTCTGAATTATTTATTTTAGTTGTCAACAAGTTTGATAAGAACATAAAGTAGACAAGAAACATCCCGCCACTAAATTTGAGTTTCTCAAGTTTCACCACTAACTGATTAGAGAAACAAAGTTTGTGAAGCAGGTTTGCTTAGCTACCCAACACCAAAGTCCACTCTGCCCGTCGTATTTATTCAAAGGTTTGATCGCTTTTTTTTTTTCCACCAAGCACTGTGTTATAACTGGCAGCTCCTCTGAAAAGCAAAGATGCAGACAAATTGAAGCAATTTTCCTTTTGTCAGCTCACTGTGACTTTGTCCAGAATGCGAAATAAGATCTGTTATGATTCCGACAATAGAGCAGTGGGAAACTTAAAAACCGTTCAATTTCTGTTTCTCACTGCAGACAAGACAGAAACCAATCCAAGCAGGACAAAACCCTTCAGCTCAGGAGGAACAAGGTTTTGCCAAATGAACATAAAATGCAGCAACTTGTTATGATTTGTCATGGTATCACAAAAGGTTTACAGTACTTTTATTCAAAGATATTTTAATTTGCGGCCAACATTTTGCTGAGCATTATTATTATGGTCACTTTTGGATTCACAATCCAGCCCAAAGAGGTGAACAGGGAATAGACGCACATTAAGTTAAGAGCAGTTTCATTTATAATGAAGGCATATCAAACAAAAAATATCACAGGAAGCTTGTATTAGATGAAATGTTGGATTTGTTTTACACTTAAGAGTATGATAATAGCGATTTTGATAGTTTGCTTAGGCTTGAAAATTTTAACTGTTCAGTGACTCACAACCCTTAAAGATTAAAAACTCCCTTTTATTAAAGGTCATGTTCTCATGCACCTCTTCCATTTTCAGCATGTATTCCAGTAGATCACTCCTTGGAAGCGCTATTCTTAAGACTTGTGCTTGTGAGCCTTGCTGTGGACCTCTCCCATGCACTGAGGGCTTGTTAGAAGCACATACTGATCCTTCTTTTCATGTAGATCATTGCTTTTTTTCCCTCTCCCAGGTTGTGAATTCATCCTCCAGGTTAGACCGTCCACATCTTGATTCATGTAAGGCAAAATATAAAGCCCTAAACTGTGGTGAATACAATTGTGTGCAGAGATCTTTGTTGAACACATCCAGACAGTTTTACCTACTGCTTGCCGTGTTCAACAGAATTGCCTAATTGCAACTTCATCCACATCCTCTAAAATGAAATTCAAGTTGAACCATCTCAGTATTTGAGATGCAGCAATCTGCTGCACACATTGCAGAGGCTCAGGTGCAAGGTGAAACAACAGGACTTGTATAGTCTGAGCTAAGAAATGAGGCCATGCTGAAAGCAGTCTAGAGATGCATGAGAATATGGTTTTTACAGGGAAATTGCCTTCATCATTGAGAGGTTATTCACTGCCAAGTCTTCATTTTTCAGTAAGCAGGTTTACTGGTGTGACATGGTTCACCATAAGCTGTTCCTATGTCTAACCATGTAGTTTTTAATGTACCTTCAATAAGTAAAAATGAAAGTAAAACGACAGTAAAAATAAAAAAAAATCAGCAAATGAAAAAAAAAACAACAAAACAAAAGCAAAACACAAAGGTCCAAATAGAATGCAAACCAGGGTCTTCTCTCAGACAAATGTGTATACCACTGCCAGCCTATTAACATGATCTTTATAGGTATCAGAAACTGGAGAGTTATCTCTCAGCAGCCAGTATTGCCATAGCCAACATGTTAAGGCACCGATGAAAATACTCGTGCTTTTAGACCTGAGTGTTGAAAAGCACGATACAGTGGATCATGGTGTGCTAAACTGGAGAGCTGTGTAGTCATTAGAGGAAATGCTTTTGAATGGTTTAGATCTGAAAGAAATCTGTCAGCACGACTCTTTGGACTTAAATTGTAGGAAATTAATGTGTAAAATTATAGAAAAATCTTTTGGTAGCCTATTGCCAAAAGTCCAAAGTGTATGCCCTCCTTCACATTTTCCAAAGATGTCCTGTGGGCCAGATTGAAGTCTTTGCCAGGCTTTATGTTTGACACAACTGGTTTAGAAGTTTTTTTCTGTCAGGTTGGGTGCTTTTCATAAATGTGTGCTCCCCTTACATGCAGTAGTTTCTCAAAGATCTAGCCTTGGCCCAGTGCTTTTTTCTTTCTACATGTTCCCATTAGGTTCAGGTTTCTAAAAATGTTGAATCTTACTGTTATGGTGATTTTTACATTTTTAGATTCACTGTCCTCTTAAATAAAATACCAAAACCTCTTTAGAAATCTTGCTTTACTGTGTGGCTGACACAAAGTCGTGGTTGGCGCTGAACTTTTTGAACTTAAATGAGCAAAAAAGCTTGTACTATTTTGGCCACCTGACCCTTCATTTAGGGGTGACTCTGGCCCTTTTGCAGAATTCCTTTTGCAAAAAAAATCAGGAGGTGAGCTTTGATAGCAACTTCACTTTTGAGAAACAAATAACTTTTATTGTTAATATCAGCGTCTCCCAGCTGAGGCTCCTTGCGATCATGAAGAACATTCTCTCATCTGCTGATTTTGAGATGAAGATTTTATTGCATATTTTTCAATCACTAAATTGATTAGCACCCGCTTACCTAACTGAACTATACATAGTCCTAATGTATCATTAGGGTCAGCTGTTCAGATGCATGCGGTTGTCAAATGTCAATGATTTTTGACACTTTTCTTTTTGTTTCTTGTTTGTATTCCACTATGTATTTTTCAGTTTTATTCAATTTAGTTTTTGATTTTATAAAATGTGGTCAACCCATGTTGTTTTTAAATGTGGTTATAAATAAACTGACTTGACTTTTTTCTATTTCTATTCTATTTTCTCTTAATGTTCACAGACTCATACTGAGAAAAACGCATTGAGGGAAGCTCGGGTTTAAAATGTTGCCCAAGAATAGTTCAACATGGAGGTTGACAGTCAGAGTGGTTGATGACCCACTCTACGTCCCAAGCCACGGTATTCCCATATCACACAGCAGAACTAGTTTAATTTCTCCTGTCCTCTTTCTTACATGTTTGCAGTTGCATTCCTCATGCAGTTCATTACTTCATCATGACGGAAAAGCATGTCAGAACTGCCGCAAAGAGGAACAGATATCAAGGTTTGCTTACTTATCTTAAGAATCCATTTGTTTTCTCCCCCCTTCTTTCTTGCAGTAGAAAAACAAGCTCCACAGATGTGGAAATGACTCAAACACAATAATCCATCACAATAATGACAAGGCCTTTATTTGGTTTTGTCAAATTTAGTTTTATTGCTATTTCATTTTGTCCAAGTTGAGTGTTTTTGTATCATTTAGTTTGTTTTGTTAAGCTCTCTTTACGGTCAATCACCTAAAAGACTACAATTACATTATTATATAATGACATCAAAGTAAATCCATTGAAAATAAGTCCCTAAATGGGACACACATTTTGAAATAGAACATTTAAAAGAGGCAAACTTTAAAAGAAAATCTATTTTATTCCTGCTACTGCGTTTCGACACTCTTATTTGATGTACCGGAGCAGATCCAGTTTTGTCATGCTACAAGGCCACAGCATGACTCCATCTTATCCGGGATTGGCTCCTCGGGGTGCAGGACACAGCTGTAAATAGATGCAAAGAGGAAACTAAGTGGGTGATCGTGTTGTTTCAGGCTTGTTAACAACACACTAGCAGAGACACCCCCCACCCCCACCAACACCTCACACCGACCTCCCCCTTAACTGATTGACAGTCTGAAAACATCATCAGTCAACCAGCCAGTGACTGTCCAAGCTATCCAGCGAGCTGGTTGCAGTCACCTGTAATGCACTTTGTTAGGGAACCAGCAGGCATGTTGTTCTGTCAGTGAGCCACCCAAAGAGCAAATCCCAAATCAGTGTGTTTCAACTTGGCGGTCAGTCAGTCATTCAACACCTTTTGGTTCATGCTATCAGAAAGAATTTCCTGCCACAGTTTTCTCCTCCCTTAACACCTGGACACGCAGACACACACATGCATACAGACGCTTGTAGGAGGCAGACAGACACAAGCCAGCCAAATGGCTTCTGCCGTCACACTTTGTTACTCTTTGTTCTCAAACAAGCAGCAGCAGCAGCAGCAGCTCCCACTGAATTCTCACATCTATTCAGCAGATGTTTCTCTTTCAAGTAGTCAGAGAGTCTACCTGCAAAACTCTGCAGTTTCATTGGCTCTTGTGTATTTCATTATGAAAACCCACAGGACTTGGATGGGTTACTGCCCTGGAGGTTGTTTTAGATTATGACCAAATCTAGCATGATTGAGTGAGTGAGCTGGACAGATTTCAGTGCTGCCTCACATGCGCTCTCATTTGATGAGCGCATTACGGATCAAACCATTGACCTCACTGTCTCACCACAGTGAGATTGTTACATTATTACTTAATATTTGACGTGGGCTACACATTACATGTTTCTCTTTATTTGCACTCCAACTTTCTGTGTATTCTTTATTTTTGCATGTTTGCAGTATTTATGGTGCAATTTCTTTTACTGAATTTATAAACATGCTTGTTCCCTTTTTAAAAAAAAAAAAAAACCCAATTAAACAGAAAAAAGACCCAAAAAACAGTTTGCTGTCTGCCATGTAAACAACATGAGTTTTTATGCTTGACTATTGTCTGTGTAGCAATACTGTCCTTGTGAATGGAACCACACACATGTTATTATGTTGTGTTTTGGTGTCATTTTGGCTTTTCACACATCTTCTAATCTGTATAACCTGGGGAAGCAAGTACTTCATTTCCTGTTTCAGTCGGTCTGTAGTTCAGCCGTGAAGTGGTGATTTTTTTTGCAGATACCACACCTATAATTTGGGAGAAGACTGCAGTAAGTCAAGGGCACCTCAAGCACGAGTACAAATAGTTACAAGGCTGTGTTGACACAACCACAGCTTAAGTTTGCAAAATGTCCTTTAGACAATGGTACTTTACTAACGTCAGCTGCACACACACACAGCCTCATTTACATCACAACAGATGGCCTCTACAAAAGTGCACACACAAGGGTTTAAGCAGAACATCGTTTTCACAAACATCTGCTGGATGTGAGGTCCAGCATTGGTGTTTATTCACAAACAGAGAGTGATTGTGGAAATTCAGCCAATGTGGAAGTAACCTTGGCTCAATGTCAGGATCTAGTTCTGTACAGTCCTCCAAAAGTTAACACTGTGTAGTCTGATGGCAGTGATGCCGTCAACAAGCCACTCTGCTAACAAGCATCAATTATTCTTCGAAGGACACAGGAGTCCAGAGTTTGGCACCATGCGTACTCGTTTGGAGAAGGACGTTTTGGACATCAGCTACGTGAAAGGAGTGTGGACAGACTTGGTCACCCCAGGTCTTGCATGAATAAACAACCCTTTTCTCGCAGTGCTGACTCACAGATGGTCAGCTCCAGCTCTCTCAGTCTTTTCTCCTTGTGCTTGGTCAACTCCTGCTGGCTTTTGTCGTGGTTGACAGTTGTGCAGTGTGCATTTGATGAGATAAAACACAAGACACTATAGTAAACATTACTTGAGAAGGGAAAAGTATTCCTCGTGTCCATTTGCTTGTTCGAAAGTCCCCACCAGCCAGTATTGTGCTCTTCTTTTCTAGCTTCCTCTATTGACCTTATTGTGGGCTATTTATGTCCACCTGTAGCCATAGTCTCACCCCTGAGGTTGTAAACAGGATATGAAATGAAAGTAGAGTTTATCATGAAGCAAAAAAAAAAAACCTAAAAAATTGTTTGTAGCAGTTGGTTTCACTTTACCACAGAGAAGGTCTTCTTATATTATAACTTCAGTGTGTCTATACCCGATCCTGCCAGGACCATCATTCTTAGCAGGTGTACCAACACCGAAACAAAACTCAGACTAAAGCCAAGTAAGAAGCGAATGGCTCCAGCCAAAGAAATAGTGATGCTTCTCCAGTTGCGTTTCCCCTTCGTTGTCTAGACAGAAATGCTTATGCTCTAACAGCTTTTCCAGATACTGAAATCTTCTGTGAAAAGCATTGTGAGTTGGCCACAGGTAAATCCTCCTCATAATTTCTCAACTCTTTTTGCATCCATTAAACAAGACTTTCAAGATTACTTTAGCCAAAGTAATAAATCTATAACTGTGGCACAAGAAAATGGATACATGTTCATATTTCTCCCTCCCTCTGGATATTGTGCAAATATATGGGCTCTTGAGGGGACTCAGTTCTGGTTTTGAGGATAACGGCTGTGTATAATCACTTTCTCTTCATGGTTTGAGCAAGTTTTACGACCACAGAACCGAGTGAAACAAAAAAAAAAGCAAAACTGTCATTAAGTGACTGTTTTTCTAATCACACTGCAAAGTTTTCCTCTGTAAATCTTTTCATACAGTATATACAAAGTGACCACAAATATATGTTTGGAAAGGAGAATAAATTGTGAGTTAGGTGCTGTGCATGCAATTTGTTAAATGGACAGAATAAACCTCATATCTTCTTTTTTTGAAAGTCAATATTCAGCTGCTCTTTGTTTAGGATTATAATAGCTATACATTCAGTGTTTGCAGTATAGGCAGCATAATGTTATCCTTACAACTCTGCTTTCCCAGCCAGTTTGCTGTTTATTGGCTTTCACTAGCCTGGACGACATACATCACGGTAAACTGTTGCAACAGGAGCCAAACATATGGCGCCAATAAGATTAATAGTTGGGAAACACATGAGAGATCAGACAGAAGACAAGGAAGCCATTCAGATCTTCTCTTACAATCAGTCTGGAATAATTTCCATGTTGCATAAAAACCATATATATGGGAAAGAGACCAAGTGGCTTTGCTAGTAAGTTACGAAATAGCTCTTTCCCCAACAAATGCAATCCTCATATTTACATATTCGTCATGTTTAAGCCTCTGTTTGCTGTTGAGGATGTGAATGTGACAATTTTATTAACATCACTTTTAAAGAGGTGTGCATGAGTGTGTGTGTGTGTGTGTGTGTACGGGTATTAACATCTTTGTGGGGACCAAAAATTTGAAGTTTACTATACTTGTGGGGACCGACAGCCCTCGTGGGGACCAAAATCCCAGTCCCTATGAATTTGAAGGCATTTTTGAAACTCAAAATGTGGTTTTAGTGTCAGGGTTACAATTAGGTTATGGTTAGGTTTAGGGTAAGGGTTAGTGTTAGGCATTCATTTTTGATGGTTAGGGTTAGGGTAAGCAGCTAGGGAAAGCATTATGTCAATGAGATGTCCCCACAAGTATCTAAATACACACACGTGTGTGTGTGTGTGTTTCATGTGAGTATGCAAAAGATTAAAAAACAGCTTGCAGTAATTTATACCGAAAAAGACCCAAAGGGCTCTTTGCCAAGCGGTTGGTTGGGTGTGCCAGCACACTTCACACTGCAGGGAGAGCTGAAGGTAAATTATAAAACCACTGAAACAATGGCGATGTGCTTCCACCTGTTTACTTTTACCTTACAATCAATTAATAGCTTACAGACTGGGTAACTTGTAGCAGGAGTGATTGTGTTCAGATGAGTTTAGTGACACACACACATATGCAGAATATAATGCATAACAGTAATGTGCTTACGTTAATGTGTGGATAGAGACTGGATGCAATGCAACTCACCCAAAGTGCTGATGTCAGAGTCCAAACAAAAAAGCCACAAATCTGCTCACACCAGACATCGCCGTTCACTCCCCAATTAGATTCACAACTGATTTAAAGATTTTATTCATAGAGTCAAGCAGATGATGTACTTACTCATCTCACCAGAGCGTCTATACGATCTTCTACTTGCTGTAATAAAACAGCACTAATCCATTTTTGTTTTGTGGTTTTCTTTTATCTGCTAAAGTACACATAATGTTTGCTACACTGGGCAAATCCTAAAGTGACAGGGCAGATAGATGGGGTTAGGATAATAACTGGAAAAAAGACAGACACATCATTACAAGCAATACATTTATATTGGTTTTTAATTAGGCGGCTGGCTTTTTTCAGTCCACTGGGACCAGCTGACAGCCAAACTAGAAACTCTTCCCTTCTCTGAATAACTGCAGTCATACAGTGAGAGGTCAACCAGCTCAAGTCCTCAGCTCAGTTTAATCAGTGTTGACATGGGGAGCACATTTATATTACATGACATGTTTCAACATGACAAGCTTTTGGTTGTAACGCCTCCTACTTATATTAGAAGTCGGTGCTACTGTGCTTATGATCATATTTATATTCCAAAAAATACAGTATATGGTAAAATGCATAATTTTGTACATTTTATGATTGGGTGTGGCTTCCTTCTGGCAGCAGCTTTATCATAAATCATAATCTACATGTGAGGACATGCTCTGAAAGAGTCCAACTTACCGAAGTGAATCATAGTGAAGCATTTTAGTTCAGTGCCGTCTTCTGCTCCAGAAAACAGGCTTAGTGAAAAGTTTGTTAACTCTGAGACGAAGGAAACTCTGGGTTTTCTGTTCCAGAAAGAGCTAACTTGACCTTTGATTCAGTCACCAGGGTAACAACAGACTCACGCCTCGTCTCCTGCTACACTTAAACAGCTGTCTGACACTATGTTTGATTTCCTTATTTGATGCCAAAGCACATTTCAGAGCACATTATTCAGTTCACACCTTTACAAACATGAACTCCTGGTTTAATTAGTTTCTTGCTATGTTCAACATCAGCACTTTTATAATCAATGTAAGGACACAGATTATTGTATATGGTGGATTTATTATCGTTATAAAGCGAAACAAATCAATGAGTTAAAACAAAGTGAAACTAAGTTCTAAACACTTTTTTCTTTCGGCTGCTCTCTTTTTCCGATTCCTAGTATCCTCTTGTCTCAACCCTCTACACATCCTTCACTAGGTCCATTAACTTCCTCTGTGGTCAAACCCATGTATCTGAGCTGTCCCTCTGATGCACTCCATTCTGGTCAATCCTAATGAAGAGTCAGTGCCACCATATCCAAACCTTACACCATCCTTGCTACCACCTTGTAAACACAAAGCTTCAAAACAGAAAAACCTAAATCATGATTGTTTGACTGACAACATGTATTTTTGTCTGGCTGCACAACACCAGGAGGTAGATCAGGTCATCTACTCATCAGAAGGTTGGTGGTTCAATCTGTGGTTGTTTCAGTCTGCATGCCAAATTGTCCTTGGGCAAGATACTGAACCCTGAGTTGTCCAGGTGAGATAATTGGAGTGGGAATGTCTGTGAATGTCAGATAGACAGAAAAAGAAAACACTGCTTTTATGAATGTTGCTTTTTATGAAAATTATGAAAAACACTTTTTTCATACTTGTGTTAAGTTTTGTATAGAAATGACACAAAATTCAATCTCAGGTTAAATGTGATAGAAACAACTTACACTGACATCCATTTGATAAAAGATGAGCGGCATCGTACCATCTCTACTGAATACCAAGCAGTACGTCGTAGCAATATGAAAAACTTAGCACCATCCACTCTAACCCATCCCCGTGTGTTTAATCCCAGTGGATCAGCTTTCAGCAGAGAAGGCTTTAATGCAAAGCTGTAAGTAAATACCTAAGCATGTGGTAAAGAAGACTCATGAATTCCTTTGCTATTTATAATACCAGTTGTAATAGCAGTTCTTGCTGTGATATTCCTGCACCGGTGATATTGGTGTGGTTTTATACATGTTGCCTGTGAATGGTTCAACTATCAATACATTCTGCATTTAGTAACAAGAAAAGTTCAGCTTACTGTCATATAATGTCAAGATGTGACTTTAACAAATCTCCAATCCAAGTCACAGACTCCCCTTATGATGAAAAATCCAACAGCTTTCAGTTAAACACACACACTCATGTAATACATCACAGTGAAAACACATGTACTGCAGTTTTTCCTAACATGACTTAATCGCAGAGCCAATTACTGAGTCTACATTGAATTTTCCATTACCGTGCGCACTTACCTAGTTATAGCGGCAGTGAAGAAGCATCAGTTAAAGCTCATGCAAAACACCACACAGGTGTTTTGAATTACGTACTTCAGCTAAATCAACCTTTATCAGGTTGATGATGGGTGGGGCTATGGTAATAAATCTAGAGGTCCAGCATGCCAATAGTTATTGCACCTTAAGATGAGTCTAAAGGCTGAATCGGATAATGTGCTGAGAAGAAATATTTGGATCAGTTTTCAGCTCCTGACATGTTATTAACAGCTACAACATCTAAACCACTTTTTACTCACGAACTAAAAAAAACTGTAGAGTCACTTAACGTGCCATTTTACAACCATCTCTTCATGCCATATTGCCCCTATTCACCCTTAGTTGGTTCATTACTGTGCATGAAATTGCCCTTCTCACTCTGGTGTGAAAGCTGCTTCCCCGGTCAGTGCTCATAAATTATCTGAAGAGAGAAAAGGAGGGGCTGCACTGGTGTTCTGTTACTCTAGCAAATTGGTGTGTTTTGTTGAAGAGAAAGAGAGAGAGAAGATAGTTAAAGGGTGGGAGAGAAGTAGAGGGATGATGGGAGGGGAAGATGAGTAAGTGTTAGGTCTTTTGCATGAACAGCCTTTGAAACATCGCATCTCAGTTTACATCAGGACTTTGAACCAGATGTTAAACAAATCTCTCTTTCTCTTTCTTCTTGTTCAAGTCACATTCATTTCTGTCTCTACATTCGGTATGCGGTTCTGTTGTTGGGCTTATGAACAAGTGATATGTTAAGAAAAGTGAGGGTGCACATCAGCAGTGTGACCTTATGTGGATTTTTTCTTCCTGTTTGATGTTTTCAGGAAGAGTATGCTTATGATGAAGGTTATTATTAAAACAACACTAAAACTACAAGTGAAAAAGCATTTTAGTTAATAAAAATTAAAAAATAGACTTTTGAAAAAAGTGAAACTGGAAACTCTAGATGTTTACAATACTATGAGACACTATGAGCCAGCTTCTATGTTTTTATTGTAATATTTGTACTATTTTACTAAATTTTGTCTCTGACTCATGCCCTCCATGCAGTAATAATTAATAAGACTAAAATTAATACAGAAACTAACTAAAACTAAAGTTTTTCTGTATAAATGATAGGGATTAGCATTCTCAAGGGTCAGTTGGTGAGTTGGTGAACAAAAGCTAGATGCATATTTATTAAACCTTCTATACAAATGTTTTTTTTTTCAATATCAATAATTCCCTTTGATAGAAAAGTTATTATTCATTATTACAAGAATCAGAACAGGAAAGCCAAGTGCTGGATGTGACAGACAGGAATTTGGGAGGATCTACGTCATACAACCATCAGCAAGTTTTGTTTTTTTTTTCATTTTAGCAAAGCTCATAGTTCCTGTATACTTTAATAAATTCACAAAGGGGAGGTTGGTGCCTATATTATGACTTCTAAGAACTTATTATGTCTTATTAAACTTTTTATAATGCAAAGATGAAGATGGGGAAGTACTGATGGTGGAAAAAAAATAGCAGTTTTTTTTTTTTTTTTTTATTTTCAAAAAAAAATAAAAATTTGTTTTTTTTTTTTTTAAAAAAAAATTAAAATTTTTAG
>VURO01049314.1:0-15028 GCA_015108175.1 Pelvicachromis taeniatus | reverse complement strand
AGACATGCAGTTCATATATTGGGAAAGGTTCAGCAATCACTGTGTAGCTTAATTTGACAATTTAACATTTATTTAAATGGAAATCTTTCACATTGCTACTTTAAGGATCACAACACAAAGAGACCGCAGGCTAATCAAAGATTTCTGTTTTCCTCTCTCTTTTTTTTTTAACCCAAACTAAATCATTGTATTATTATGGACAGCACAAACATGCGACTTTATGCTCCAAATATTTTGGGCTAAATGGCAAGACAAGGGAGACTCTGTGATCAAAGTCTGAAGTCTGATGTTAATGTTCACCTGAAGGATTCAAAGATAGGTGATTGTGGAAAAAGAAATGCAGTTAGAGAATACAGAGTGCATCACAGTTTGTTGCATTTGGAGCTGCATAGCTCCTGCTTGTCATCCATGTGGCTGTTGGATGACAAGACCCAAGGTTGTCATCCAACAGCCATATAACCATTGTTGCAAACCATGTACACCCTTTCACGGAAATGGTATTTCCTGATGATGTGGGGTTTAGGTGTTGACTTGGCCTCCAAATTTCCCAGATCTGAATCCAATTGAGCATCTGTGGGATATGCTGGGCAAACAAGTCCAATCCATGGAGGTCCCACCTTGCTACTTACTGGACTTAAATGACCTGTTGCTAACATTTGGTGCCAGACACCACAGCACGCCTTCAGGGGACTGGTGGAGTCAAAGCGTCAGGTCTGTTTGGGCAGCAAAAAAAAGGACCAACACAATATTAAGTAGGTGGTCATAATGTTATAAACAATACGTGCATATTAAGATACATTAAATTCTCATTAGTGGCGCTTATTAGTAATATGCACCAACTGTTGCAAGAGGGGCTGTATGACAAATACTGCACTTGAAAGACCTGTAATAACTCTACCCGTTTGGCAGTTTTTGAGAAACAAACTTTTTTTGCAAACCAAAAAAACCCTTCAAGTTTCATGGCGCTTCATCTCACCATGAGCTATACCATTGCTGAAGTACGTTAACAATCTGGGAACAAGTAGTGGCGGAAGCCAGGTGCTGTGTTGACTATGGATGAGAAACAGGTGTTCCTGCCCAGGGTGTCCTGATACCATGCCCACACTCACACAGGAGAGGGAGAGAAAGCGAGAAAGGCAGGTGCTGCACCTGGATGAGAATGGAGAAAAAGACAAATGATATCAATCACAAATAATATGCTATCAAGCCATGTGTTGAAAAGGAAAGCTTTCTCTAAGTCCTGTCAAAGTGAGTGCTGGTGTGTGGGTGCTCTTTGGAGGTATGAGACAAGCTTTATCGCACTTCTCAAAATATCTCAAGGTTGTTTCTGATTTTTTCAGAAAACAGTGTGTTTGCACACAAAAGCAGATGTGTGAGGAAATGAAGCATAAGATAAAAAAAAAAAGAGAGAGAGTAAGCAGAGCCAAATAAAGATAGTAATCAAGCAGTGGTTATCTCATGAATAGGTTGCATTTTAGAGAGATAGAAAAACCCCCAAAACCTCAAGTGCTACTCTGTGCAATATGACTCAGCATGCTGACTTTTGAGGCAAATTATCCTCCACCTTGTCATGATCAGATCATTAACCTCATCTCGGTAACTTGGACCATATTTACAAAATCTGGTTGTACCTCATAGACCATAGAGCAGGTATGGAAAGCTGTAAAATCCAGTTAAATGTGAGATAGAATAGAAAGTGATGGAGAAACAGGGAGCAGGCCAATTTCAATGATGTGACAGAAAGAGGAAGTTACTTGTTAAGTATGAATGTGGGGTGCTAAAAAAAACAGACACAACAGTGCAACTGTATTTTGAGAAAGCAGTCTCGTGATGATTCCCATGGTCACACCAATGAAACCAAATCCTGTCAGCCAGAGGGAGAGACTAAATACAAATGGGAAAAGAAAAGTTGGGTTATTATTTAACCTTGGTTGTTTTCCAGACCATTAGCCATTAGTTTCAACTAAAATACAAGCTCTCTCTCACTAACATATTACACTTTACAGTCCTGTCAACTGAGAAAAATAGGGATTAGTTAGTGTTATGTTGTTTCGAGCTTAATTGTTGCGAGAGTCTAGTTTAGTCTGTTCTCTTTATGTCATTTGTTCACTAACCAGTTACAATACAAAGGCACACTTAGGACCAGCATTAATTTTGCTTGTACCATCTGTGATTTTAACAAAACACATTGAACTGCTTGACTCTGCAACTTACTTCCTTTACTTCCAACTACCAGGTGTATGTGACACGATTGAGCTAAAAAAAAAACATCCTCTAGCAACGTATGTTTTATATTCTCAATGCAGGAAGGTACTATAGATGTGCAAAGATCAGTACAAACCGGCAACTAGCTGTGAAATGAGTGTAAATTCTCTGTTTTCTCACACAGCACCTTCTTACTGTTTTTACTTTTGGTGCTCTGGATGGACAGAACCATCTAGTGATCAGCATTAACATTACTAAAGCTACACTAACTAGCTCACCTCCCAAAAGCTAGTTCTGCAGCCTTCTTGAAAGAAAACACAAACTCCAAGACACGCCTTAAACAAATTATGCTACATTGCCAATTCCACTGGTTCTGATAAATTCTCAAGCAACTATTGCATGCTAACAAGTATCAGTATCACTTGCTACAACCCAGAAGCTTAAACTTCAGATCGGTTCCACAAATATGTGGAAAAGACTGGTTTTAATGTCCTATTTTTAATACAAACCCATGTAAGGTCTTTAAATAATATACAAAAAAGGCACCAGTAGCATTAGTTTCTTAGTTTAGTCAGTGTTCTTCATCTTCAAAATTATTCTTATACTATGCGTCACTCAGTCACAGGCTAAACATAAACATCTCACACTAAGACAAACGTCTTTAATAAAGCTAAGGCCATCAACTGCCCAGCCACCACAGCTAGCGTGTACCTTAACAACTCCCCAAGCTGTCAGACAATAAGCAGTCAAACACTGGTTAAACTTCTTATCTTAAGTAAAAGTGGAAAAGATTGAAACAAAGGACACTGCCTACATTCTAGATGGGTGACTTAGCCTATAGCTAGACAGAAAAAGTGATTGTAAGTCAGGGTTAAAGTGGGATTCAGCAGTTGGGGGATCTTTAAATGTAGTTTTAGAGGTGCAGGGTTGGGAAAAGGATCACTTAGAAATAAGTCACAATCATTTCTGTTGTGACCTTCAATAGATTTTGTGTGCAGGTTATGCTCAGATCTACTGACACAAACATTATTAGTCTCCCAATGTAAAGAGTTAACGTAATGTCAACAGGGCAATGTGGATGACATGACTTCTGGGGCCCCACTTATGTCTAAATATGGTGGTGAATTCTGTCACCAACTCTTACTTGCCACTAAAAACAGCCTTATTTTGAAATATTTTGTCAGAAAACTGAACGCAGTGAAGAATGTCCTGAGCCTACCAGAGACTTCTGTAAAAACACCAATTTGTTTCAACCACTCCTTCGACTCCAACGGTTTGACAAAATCTATCATGCCTGGAGGGAGAAAGGTCTAATTTCAGTCGAAGACCTGTACATAGATGGATGTTTTACATCGTTCAGTCCGCTGAGAGAGAAATCTGAGCTGCCACACTTTCATTTTTTTAACATACAAATTACACACTATGTCTCAGACAAAATTCTCTAAAACCCTCCCAGAGAGCCATATACTATTCTGATATTCTAAAGAACTCTCTTAACTCCAGCCATCTTATGTTTGATTACACAGTTGTATCATATAGTAGCTCCTACTGTGAGGTTCAAGTTGAAGAAGGCCTGAAGAGAGTAGCTGGTAGGCTGAACCCAAAAATGCATGGGCCTGACTGTAATACAAGCCTCCTCTCTCATCACAAACACCAGATGATTGAATTCAAAGTTGCCCACTGTCCTCACAATTCTAAACACATGTAAGTGCAGGACCGTTACTTCTGCAGCACGATTTGTGACAGATGTCGACTTACAGAGGGTAAATTATTTCACACCATCTGATTCGGCCATTCATTGTTGGCATTCGGACCCCAAATATTTAACAGCTAATCAAAAGTCTATGATAAATATTTCCCTTTGGAAATTTGGCAAGTCTTTGTTGGCTGAAAATTCACAGTCCACAGCTACATCACAACCATAGAGTTTCTTTTTAAAAAGGTCTTAATAAATTAAAATATTCATGGTTAAGTGTTTCAGGAATATTCTCTCCACATAAACAAATGTTTCAGTGTTCACTTGTGCACTGGGCATTTGAAGCTATAATCCGCAAATGGGTGGCTGCTCAAAGGAAATACTACAGTGGAAGAATAGCAATGGTAGATTAAAGAGCTCTTTGCTTGAACAGATGAGGAGGTGGAACTGTTAAGGCCATCATGGTGAGAGATTGAGAGTCACTGCAAAGAAAATATTAGCGTGGTACCAGGAGGATTATCCTGGGGATGGGGAAAGGAATGCCCACACAAGTAGGATGTACTCAGAAATGGTATCTGAGCCTGGACATGTTGTTGTGACTTCACTTTAATCCTTGTTCTGAGACTAAAACACAATTTCCAAATAAAAAGGTTTTGAGGGTTCTAAAAATGGTGTGCAGGTTACAATGATGGGAATAACGACATTAAAATAAATGGTGTTACTAATGCCGTTATTTTTTTCAGTGACTGGTAATGTAACAATTTTTTCTATTTTGACAACACCTTTATTGTTGCTAACAAGAAAATGCGCTGCGGGGGAATTACTATTTTTCAACACACAGACGGCTGAAGCTGTCTTCATCTTACCAGGAGCTGAGGGGGAAAATCACATGAGTGCTGCTGATTGGCTGAGGAAGAGCATGGTAAACCAACCAGAGGCAGACTTTGGCAGGTGTTTCCATACAAACCAGATACGCACAGTGATGACACAAAGAGCCCAGATTTAAAGGTAGCATTTTTTAAGTAGAATTACAGAAATTATTTTTCTCTTAAAGAGATAAAAGGGAAGTTTCAAAACATCTGTTGTGTTTTAGTGGATTGTTTATTGCAAAAAGAAAAAAGTAGTTCCATATACAATTATAAAATTTTATCTGATTGGCGTTTTATTTCATATTATCACAGAGTAACATTTAATTAGTTTAGATTAGTATACAGTGTTTGCTGTTGATTCCTTCTGTTAAGTGTCCATTTATTTCAGTTATATATATATTCAGTTTTATAACAAACAGTTTAATATATATTTTGGTTTAAGTATGTTTACTAATTTATATTTTAGTAAGTTCCATTAAGAGAGGAACTTACTAAAGAGAAGGCCGGGCTGCGTGTGGACTTGAGTGCGGACACAGAGGGAGGCAAAACTGACGTGTGTGCAGTGCTTTATTTACAGTGGCAATAATAAATGCAAAAAACTAAGGTTTTGAACAGAAAGCTAAGAGGGTTGTGAACTGTGGGCAACTGGTAACTCAGGTAGTGTACTAGGCTGGAGACAAGTGTTCACGAATGGATCCTGGGAAGGGAAAGGGGGTTAAGGCTTGGGCACCTAGAGTCTACAATCAGAGGAGAAAGATAGTCAGTGGCATTTCAGGGTAGCTCGAGCGGTTGATCAGACTTGATGGGAGTTGTTTACGCATTTGCAGGTGAAGAAGGCGTTGGAGGTGGGTGTCCAAAGGAGGTCCGAGAGTAGGGGTTCAGAGGGGGTCCAGAGAGTTCAGCAGCTATGGCAGGAAGGCAGGCAGGTGAGCAAGAACTGAGAAGCCGTGGGATGGCTGAACCAAAACAGGCTATGGCAGTTGCAGCAGTGGTCTCCGAAGGCTCACTGTGAGCGAGGAGATACACAAGTTCAGTACAGGAAACTACTATGAGACTCTTACTATGACGACTGTGACTGACGAGAGTTAGCAGATGATCTGGCAGAGGGCTGTTGTGAGTGCTGGTCTTAAGAGCCGGTAACTTGATTGCAGTCAGGTGTGCAGGCTGATTGGAGTCCCCTTATTCTTATTTATCTTGTTGTCAATGAAAAACTAATCATTTTCTTACTTAAAACTGCTCGAACCCAATTCCAATTTAACACTACTTGTAGTTATAAGTAGGCCAGCAGACCACATGTTACATAATTAACATCGACAGGCTCAGATTTGTATTATGGGACAAAAAAAAATCAGTTTCACTCGGCTCTTTTCATCTTCTGCTTCTTCATATCAAACTGCCACATCACACTTTCTGCATGCAGATCTGCCTCAGTCTCCATGAAGGAAAACCATATCAGTGTACATTGGTTCCATAATAACACTGCTTCGCTGCCAAATATGACCTCGTTTTTCTTGTCATATCACTCTGTCGATCTATAGGCCTGCCTGTATCGAGTTAGCAAGATTGACAGGCCGGTGTGTTTGTGGGGCCTAAGCTGCCTTCTGTGTTACTGCACACTGTCAGGGCTGGCTTACATATCCTATTAGCATAGCAAGCGAGATAAGCAAAGCGGGATAAAGGAGAGGAGAGGGCCAGGAAGAGTCACAACAGGGATAGTGTAGTGAAAACTTATTATTACTTCAGAAGGATCAAAACCAGTTGAGTAGAATCAGCTATACTATCATAAGTCGTGTAATTTATTTTAAACCTCTCTTATGATCACGATTATTATCGTCCTTATGCTTCATTCTTCCCCACGACCCTGAAAATGATAAGCGGAAGCGAATGGATGGATGGATGGATGGATGGATGGATGGATGGATGGATGGATGGATGGATGGATGGATGGATGGATGGATGGATGTTTTGTTTTTATGTATTTGTTACTTTCAAATTTGTAATAGAGCATTGCAAAAACTTTTGATACTTTTTTAAATAAATTTAGCCAGATTTTTACCATCAAATCAGAAAATGGTACAATTTGATATAGAAGATATTAAAGCCATGCTAGCGTGACAATACAGACTAAGCCAGTGATCATTATGCATATTTATGGATTATCATTAGTTTCTGAGACTTGTTGCAAAAAATACAATGACAGGAGAGAGTAGGTGACCATAGGTAGAAGGAAAAAGTGGAGCAGAGTAGCGGGGAAAAAAGGAGGAAGAGAGTGACACAAGGGAGACAAATGGGAAATGGGGCAAAGTCGACATGGAGACGCCAATGGGAGGTGGGGAGCTGCAGAGAGAAGGGGAAATGAAAACCATGTGCAGTTACATAAAATGTGTGTCAACCTCTCACTGTGAGATAGAAAAGGATGGTAGAAAGGAGAGAAGGGTTGTTGAGTGAAAGAGAGATATCACAAGGTGCAGTAGTGTGGTTCCTCTTATCCTCAAAGCCTCTTATTCTCTCTCAGCTAGATGCCGCCATCTGAAAGTAGGCCAAGGGGGAAAAAACACACATGGAGTTAATGCTTTTAATGATACATAGTGCTTGTAGGCTTCTCTGGATTGCGTTTCTGAAAGTAAAAACACACCAAAATAAAGACCACAGAGCCAGAATTATATTTCTATATCTTCAGCCAATCGCATTCATAAATCTTAAAATCAATTCTGAGACGCCCAAGATCCAAGACAGACTGCGCAACATGCTGATACACTGAGGATTAGCTTAACTCGCTCATGAAAGGTATGATGGACATTTAAGTGCTGCAGAAAACAATGATATTATGTAAAATTGCCTTCAGCGGTTGTAAATGATACATTTTTGTTCAAATCAGCATTAGTTTCATATTACTTAACTCATGCTCAGTGGCTGACTTCAAGCCTACTCGTATTTGTTGTATGAAAAACAGAAATTGGGTGAAATTTATGTGCATCTCACATTATGTTTCTCTTCTGTCTCTCTGATGGATGGTCACATTACAGTATACATGCACACAAGGAATATTATCCACTAGGGTAAACCATCAATAATTGTGGCAACTAAAGCTCCTGCTGAAACATAACATAATACAGAAGAAGACTGTCTATACTCCTTTTGGCTCTTGAAAATCAAAGGAATGTATGCAACAATGACCACAAAGCTCAAAAAGTGCACCTAGAATGTGGTAGCATGGCCATTGGTGGCTGTGAACCAGATATGAAAGGAGCATGGGATTTGAAAGCCTACCATCAAGCTCCTGTGTTTGGCAAACTAATTGAAGATTATATGTGTTCTCTGTGCTAATCCTGGACCTATCTCTGAGGGCTTTCCGGTTGAAGGACAGACTTTTAACACATAATGGTAAGCAATGACACTTTAATTGTGGTGCATTAAGCACAGAGAGAGATCTGCTTTAACCTTCTGACCTGTGAATGACCTGCTGAAGGATCTGACTTAACCACGAGGCATCTGTCATCTTTACTGAGTCACTTCCACATGCTTGACATTGAAACCATTCCTAAGAAAGAGAAACATGTGCCAGGTGTGCGCTCTGAAGAAAAAACATTTACGCCAAACGGATCTTTTTTGTTATCTAAATTGTGTCTGGAAGTTTTCAGGAGTTGATCCCTAACCTCATGGCCTTTAAGTAATTCATCTTATCCCTTATCCTTCTCTATCACACATGCTAATCAATTCATCGGGCATGAAGTGTATGCCAATGAGACGTATCATCAAGGAAATAAGAGAAACAGCCCAATGTAAAGATTGATAACACCAAATATGTTGCTCCGTACTTAAAACGAGTTGTTTTGTACGAGTTTCATGGGCTAATCTGAATTTGAGAACATAACAAAGGAGAATTTTGAAGTAATACGGTATTTGATTAATGTACTAGCATTTAGTGAAGTTATTTCAATACATGACCACATTGTCCTAACTGTAACAGAAGGGAAAAGATGATGATAAAAGAAGCAAAAAACATTTACATGGTACAATTATTAACAATTCACTGGCCAAATAATTTATCAAAGTCTAAGCACTGCTGGGAGATGAATCGTAGAGACTGATCACTCAGACTCCTGCATGGCCACTAATAAGACCTCGTGGTCTTATTAGTGGCCAGTTTATCTAGAGTTCAGTTTGGTCGTATTTTCAAGCTGCTAAAAACACAAAAAAAATGAATACAATATAAAAGCGAGGCTTTGAAATTCACAGTAATAAAACTGCTTTGCCATGTTTTTGTCAACTGTGGCATCACAGGAACAAACTTGGCGGGGTTTGGTTGGTGGCTCGACTGCAGGGGAGGAGTGGAGCAGCAAGTTCAGGGTGTGGTGACAAGGGAGGCTGATCTTGGCAGCCAGTGAGCCTCATCTAATGCCTTACCAATTTAAGTTGCGGCCAGAGAGGAGAGCATCATCTGATCGGAGCAGCTGAAACGAGAGGAGCTGGCAGTGGCGATCGAGCATAGCACTGAAGTGTGAGAGCGCAACACCCATAAATAAAAACTGCACAAACATCGGGGTTGTCCGCAATTTGCCTACTTCTGTCTTTCACAAAGTGTATTGTACATTGCTCTTAATGTTAGTGGTGGTGTTATTCCTGGAAATGCTTAGTATTACTCAACATCACTGGGAAACCATTCAAGGCTTCCTTGAAATACTTATTCTCTCATGCACAGAAAAGAAAAGAAAAAATCATCCTCTTCTGAAGTCAGCTCAAATGCAAAATTAATGTGAAGATAAAGTTGAGAAGATAAGAAGTACATAACATTATTAAAATAAGCTTTACCATGTAAGCACTTACTATGTAATTATGTAAGTATAAGGAATCAATGTGCATGATTTGAGGAATGACAGTAGAGCTCAAGGAACATAGACCAATTCTGTACATAAGAGTATATTATTATGATTGGTGAAGTGAAACAGGGAACCCGAGGAAGCTAGTGAAAGGAGTGGAGTGTCCACTACTGTACATGTCTCTACTTGTATGCGTGCAAATTCTATAGAAAAGTTTACTCTGAGAATCTAAGCAATCGAGTTAACTGTTAAAATAAATGAAAGTGTGTTTTCAGTCAGCATGAATTTAAAGGGATCTTTCCTGATTTCTTGCTGTCATGAATATGTTTAGTATTATATCTTATGGCTAGGTTTGGCTCCAACTAATGAACTGTAGTCATAAAATAGGCATCCAATGAAACGCATCTGTTTGTTCTTTGCTTTAAAGAGACATTGCATCGATGTCACGCTGCTTCAAGCTGATAATAAAGATGATATATAATGTTAACTATTTCCAGCACTACTAGAACGAGGTCTTGGAATGGCATAATGGTCATAATATTAGTTTACATTGAAGGGACCAATACCTTTTCTTAAAGATTGATCCGAGATTAGGTGGTATTCATAAAAAAAGCAAACAAAAAAAACAACCTATCGCTGCTTTTTAAACTAGACTGTCCTAATTGAAATATTGTCAGGGCAATGGGGCAATATTTGACTTCTGACTAAAGCAATTTACTTAAATGATCCCAGACGAGCCCTTCCACATGGTCAAAATGAATCTTATGCAAATGGAAGAGATTCAGCCTTGATTTTCTTAGCACGCACGCTTTGTTACCACACCAGCAGCAGTAAACAGACTTAGTCACAGCTAAGCTCATTAGTCTGTTGTGCTTTTGATGTTTTGATTCATTCTGACCTCCCTCCAACACAGAGGTAGCCACAAGAACTTGAGAGGCAAGGCAATTTCAGAAATGACTTTTGAATGTCCATCTAGTCGTGTGTACAGCTGCACGGAGGTCTAAACACCCCATCCTCACTGGAAACATGTCCATCCTCACGCTCAGTAAAGTATATAAATGTGTTAAAAAATTAAACAGATCAATAGATTATTCTTTGATCACAAATGTTTCACATTCTGCTTTGTTTACAAGTGACATGTGAATGTGGATGGATTTAACATACCTGTGAGTCATTACAATGACTGTACAGTAAGTCACTGGAATGTACATAACCACCAGTGTTTAGCCACCCCTCATTTCTGGATATTTTGCTGGGAAAATTAAAATCTCTTGCAGCAATTTATTGAAAAATGTGCAAACATACTTGAAAATACAGGCAAAATGAATTTGTACAATTCTAACCAGCTTAACAGTTTATATTTGGTATGACCACCTTTATTCGTCATCACAGCCTGAACTGTCATAGGCAGCAGTTATAATTTCTTTCAGTAGTCTTCAGGAATAGTTCTCCAGGCTTCTTGAAGGATATTAACGATCATATTTGGATGGTGGCTGACTTTTGTTCTGTTCTCCGTCAAGATGATCCCACATTGCTTCGGTAAGGTTGAGTTTCATGCTCCGGGGGAAGCCAATCCATGACTGACAGTGGTTCAATGTGTATTTTTCTATCCAGGTATGTTTTTACAGCACTGGCAGTGCGTTTGGGATCATTGTCATGCTGAAAAAATGAAGCAGTTGCCAGATTCCTTCCAGATGGATCCAGGTGCATCAAAATCTGATGATATTTCTCTAACATGTCGACACATTAGACTGATTTAAATTAAAGAGCTCTTTTACATGTCCATTAACTGCCGCTGAGTGCTGTAGGTTAGTCACCTTATAAACACTTTGTTAATATAATTTGCAGTTGACTGCTGTACTGGAGAAACAGAGAATAGGAATACAGGAGTTTTTGTTTTGGATTGTGTGTCTATACAGAGGTCATTGATTACCGTTCAGGGAATCAAAACCTCCAAGTTAGAAAATGTTGCAAGTCAAGTTTCGCTTCTGTGAAAACTTTCTTTGAGTCAGTTTTGCTCCCAAATTGAAAGTTAGTGCTAAAAATGGAACTACACACTAAATCCCAGAAAAAAAGTATTTCCCAACATCAGTACACAAAAACACCAGTGGCTGGTTTGAACTGGATATACTGAAGGCAAAATTTCATTTACTGACTTCATGGGAGTGACTGAGGCTTACACAAAAGTAAATGGATGGTAAAACCTCAATAGTCTACAAACAAATAAAGTTAACATCACTTTTTAGCCAGAGACAGCTCCCATTAGCGCCGACCCTTCAATCGCCTGTCCTTTACAGAGGCACTCAGAGATTTCAAGCAACATATGTTTCTCTGTCAAATATGTAAATATGTTATTAACTAAACCCTCTTTGTCACTCATTGCCATAATTGCACACATAAAAGCAGCATTACAAAATACCACAGTCGGCAGACATTCAGGAACTTTCACCCTGTTTTGTACTTTTTTTCTTTAACAGAAACTCCAGGTTTAAGTGTAGTTGTACCAGCACGGTGGTGCAGAGGCTAGCATCATGGCCTTACAGCAAGAAGGTCCTTGAAGTCAGGCTAGGACATTTCTGTGAGGCTTTGTGTTCTCTCCACGTATCCTGGCTTCCTCACACAGTACAAAGACATGTATGTTCCTTTTAAGAGCTTGAACAAAGAAGGCAAATAGACGTTTTTACGTTTGTGAAGACTTTTCACCTCTCGTCCAGGAAGCTTTTTCACTGCCTTCTTTTTTCAAGCTCTTAAAGTCAAACATTTAAAACAAACACTGTTGACCAAAGTGCTGTACATCTGAAATAATCGGAAGACAAGACAAAATATAAGAGAGGAAGCATAAAATTAGAAAATTTGAGTAAGAAAAAGCACAAATAGAAGTAGTCACAGCTTATTCTCGTTTAAAAGCCGAGGAATAAAAGTGGGTATTCAAATGAGGTTTAAAAGTGTCTAATGTTGGGAAAGTCCTGATGTGAAGAGACGGTTTGCTCCACAGTTCAGGAGAAGTTACAGCAGAGGCCCGATCTCCTCTGTGCTTTAATCTGGACCTCAGGACAGTTAGGAGCATTTGATCAATGATCTTGAGGGAGTGTACCAGTTCAAAAGATCAGAAAGGTATGAGGGTACTAACCCGTGCAATGCCTTAAAAACAAATAATAAAATCTTTAAGTCAATTCAAAACCTAACAGGCAGCCATCGAAGGGCAAGTATGGAAGATATGTGGTCTCACTCGCATGTGCCAGTTAGTAACCATGCTGCAGTCGACTAACACCTGAATAAAGTCTATTACAAAAGTCGCGTGTAAATAAAATGAAGGCATAGATAGCTCTCTCGTGTCTCTGAATCAGAGAAATGGCTCCAATTTTGCAAATAGCCAGAGATGAAAGAAACTAGCTTTGATTACTGCAGTGATCTGTTTATCAATGCTGTACAGCACCTGGGAATGCTGTATCACTCCCAAGTTCCTCAAAAAAAGGGGGTTTTATAAATACTGACTGATATTTTCTGGTGTTTGCAGTTTGAATGTTTATTGACTGCAGAAAAATCCATACATTTCGCTTTCATTTCCACCAAATTTTAAAGTTGTTTTTGTTTACGGTGCATAAATAGCTAAAGAATGTGTAAAAAACTTTACATAGAAGCCTCTCAGACAGAGTTGTGTTGATATAAATATAAATTGCCAAACTTTTGAAAGTTTCCAGACGCAGTAGGTTTCAATGTTTGGAACAAGGGTGAGTTTTCCTAAAGCTAATTACTGTGTGCCAACAGAAATAACCCTGTCACTCTAGTGCCAGCCCACACACACATACATCTTGTACACTCACTCACAAAACGCATTGTCCAATTTTGTCTCCTTTGCAGTCAAGTGGTATATCTGCTGAGGGTCACTGTAGCAGTTTCTTCCGCCTACAGACCCTGATAACCACCCTGGGAGCGAAACGCAAGCACATACACAGCATTGCCATATCTTGGTGTGCGAGACATGAGATAGTGAGTAGCCGCTCTTCCACTGAGCTAATTGTTAAGCGTGTTCGGCTCTTCCAGTGACACACAGACACAACTGTTCACTGTACAAGGAGAGCCAGACGACTGGTGGACGTGATAAACTCAGGACCAAGTTAAACACTGTAGGAAAAAAGCAAGAAATTCTTTTAATTCTTCTTAATCCTCAAACCTTTCATAAACAATTATACATGAATTTGCAAGATAAGTTATCAGAGAAAAACACTCATGCATTCATATCTCAGTACATTAAGAACATTTGGTAAGCTCATGTCATTTCAGCTACTGTGAACTATCCAATCAACTTTACTCACACTAATTCTGGACTGTACTGATCAGCAACAAAGGGGATGTTGCCATTACCACAATTACTATTTTGGAGTGAAATTACACTGACTGAAGAGCAGTGTTGTTGACCTTCTCCTCAAACTGAATAGCATTCTGAAAACAATCTTTACCCTAAAAGTGCCTGTCCAAAATTATATCATTAGGTCCAGTGTTTCAGGAACTAAGCTGACATCAGTAAGGTTAAAAAAAGTGAAAGAACACATGCCCTGTCTGCAGTAGACATCCCACATCGTACACCTATAATGACTACAGCCTGATCCTGTAGATCCCTCTTTAATTTTCATGACTGTAATTTTCCATGTGATTACTTCCTTTTTCTCTAAAGATGAAAATGGTTTTCATACACACCAAAATGTCATCACGTTCGTGGATAATAGAGCTTCCAGGTTGAAGAACCCTTTCACATGTTCACGTGTACGTGCTTTGGTCTGCAGAGCATTATCTGTTTCTTTTTTCTAGGTTTCTGGTTGTGATGTTCAAGGAAACAGCTGCGCCTTAGCTCCATCTACTGCGTTTGTCTTTTTGACTCTTGTCACTTTCTGTTTTCACTCCAGCTTGTTCAGATTCAAATGACTTTCAAAATGAACATTTGATTTTTTGGTGTTTAACCTGTGCAGTCACAACTTTCTTTGGCTGATGACTTAAAATGTATTGCTCAGTGAACACATTTCAGTGCCTGTGATGTCAAGCAGCCCCATCAGTTAGCTGTGAAGCATAATACAGTAAATAATTCAATATGCATTCAGTAAGCATAAAAATGTAAAAAAATAATAATAATTTAATAGAATAAGAAGAACAAACTATGTGGTTTGACTTTTCTTGGAATTTACTACAGATTTTCCATCAGTTTCATCCCATTTTTTTTTATCACAGTTAGGGGGCAAATATTAGGTCCAAATCAAATTATAATCTGATGGCAATGCATAATGTATGACCATGATTATATCAGCAAACCGTAACTGATACAGGGGTTTAGAAATTACACAGTATTGATTTGGAGTAGCAGAGACTTTTCTTTAAACTGTTTTGTGTTTTCCCATTGGACAGCCAGTTTTGAAACCATGCCCCATATTGCCTGTCAAATTCAT